>MU184249.1:132417-153408 GCA_016904865.1 Pissodes strobi | reverse complement strand
ACATCAGAAAATGCATCTTGATGCATAGAAGACATGCACCAAATATCATAAAGATATCTACTATAGTATGACAGTTATTATACGAAATAGATTTTTTTCTGATAATTTTACCACCCTGTATCTCAAAAGTTAGGACGTTTAGGACATACGTTCATATGAAGTTTTCTTCTTAAAATTATCTCAGCAATACGTCATTCGAATATTTTAACGTACTTATGTTACACCCTGTATATACTATTTTCCCGAGGAATGCAAGTGATTTATCAGAAAATTATAAATATAAAGAAGTAATTTCTTAAAAGTGATAATTTCTCCAAAAATATTTAAAATGTCTTGCAAGCAATGCTGTTACAGATTGGAAATTTGCCCAACCTCCTACAAATATGTTGGGGTTTAGAACCTTCGGCAACATGCACTACAAATGATACGAGCCAGGCCTGCGTGAAGGTAGAAAACTCATTATAAACAAAAAATAAAAACAAGATATAAATAAAATAAAACTAGGTACCTATATCTAGTGGCATATTTAATTTAAGGTTCCAGATAATAGATTATACAAAATAATGCCTCGAAAAAAGCGACTTTCCAGAAATTAACAATTGCAGCAAAGATAAGCCAAATTAAATTCTTAGAAATGATATGTGTTAATGATAAAGTCCTCTCCGCTCTCCGGGTTTGGTCGGCAATAAATAAAGGTATATAGCGTATACGGAATGTCTGGTAAGTACCCCCTAAGTTCTCTGGGGCATACAGGGAAGGTCAAAACAACCCTAATTTGCCATAAAAAAACTTCCTAAAGTGTTGAACCGATTTGTATAATTTAATGAAATTTTATTATTTTATATAGGCCGTAAGGACTCATAAAACCACACTACAGTAGATGTTTACATCGTCCGGGAAATCAGGAACCGGTTTCTTAACGCTTCTGTAAGCTACAAAATTTGGACAGGTCTAGTTTTATAGAGCTGAAAACTAATTTTTAAATAATTTAATAAAGTGACAAATATGTCTCAAATGAAAGCAAACAGAATTGAAAGTGGCATAAGTTCAACTGAATGACAAATGCAAATAATACCTATAAGGACAAAGACGTTGCCTTCCATCGAGCAACCAGACTGGACATGCTTGCAACAAATTATCATAATAATAAATAATATACACTCTAATCACAAATAAAAGTCAATCATTCAAGGTGGAAAACTATGAGAATCGCACAATAAATCACAAAAAAAAACGTAAACAGCGCAACGAAACAAAGCGGCCATTACATGTGAATGCCTTGACAAGCCGTCATCGATCGGCGCGCGTCACTGTCACCGTTCTGGTGCAGCGTTGTCAAATTGAAATTTTTTTATTCATGGTATGTCTTTTGTTTCATAATATATATACACCCTGTGTGTACATACAGAAACTGTAGGCAAATTGACAACCACGTGGAAAGCGATGACTGCTCCATCTACGTTCATTTCTCCAGATGAGTGACAAGGAAATAAGTATAAGAAGTTACATGAAACAAAAAGCGATAAAGGACAGTGGATAAATTTACTGGGCCAGTAACCGGTCTCTCCCTTGTCTCTGCCCATACAACTGATCTACTATCGAGTGATTCTGAATTACGTCGAACCGCATGCATACCGTGCTCATTTAGTCAAGCGAAATCGCCCAAAACTTTACTTTGTGTAATTCCAGCCAGAGATTGAAAAAGGAAGATATTAACATTTGTCTTCACATCACAGCTGGTTTCTGACACCAATTAAAACTATAATCACATCGCTGATTATTTACCACTTAAATAAATAAAGAAATTAGATAATAATTCCATTTAGGAAATTAAAGATAGGAGAGAATTCACCAAAGAATGCAGGTAATTATCTTAAAGGTTATGAAACATTCCCCTTTAATAAAAGTAAACAATTCTTTATGTTTTGACTAATTAACAATTTTTGTTTTAGGACTTCTATTGCGACCAAATGCAATTGTTTTACACCCCACGAGATATGAATTACTTATTCGCTAGACGATTACCCTTGAATCACCAAACAATGAATTCCTCTCCTGAACCAAGTATTAGAAATATCAAATAAGGTGAGCTACAATTTATTGTAGCAACAAACAGCGTCTAGCTAATTTATGTTAATATTTCACTGGTGTACACCTAATCAGTGAATACGCACATACCAGACACTAATTAGCGTATGCTGGAATCTTTTGCATCAAGTGAAGAATACAATCCAGGATTGTTAACTGAACAAATTAACCTAGCATATGGCTTACGAAATCAGTAAATCGTGGGGTTTAACTGTACCCAACATATTGGACATCTACCTAAATAAATATGAATTTTTAAGTCTGTATCCTTTGTTTTATCGCTATAAAAACAAAATAGCATTTTCTTTGTTGTAGAGGTGAGTAAATGCAAATGCTATACTATATTAACATTTCATTAAATTATAAAAATCGGTTCAAAAGTTAGAGCCGAAAAAGTAAATCGCTGGGGGTGCCCAGCTCTGCCCTGTATCTCCGTTAAGTGATATTTTCTATGACAAATTAAGAGTTAATTTGACCTTCCCTTGTATGCTCCTGAGATATTAGGAGGTACTTACCGGACACCCTGTATATTATAGGCTGAACATGACTATAATGTTATGTAAGAATATTATTTGCAAAAGGTCCTTACACAGAAAAATAAGTTAATTAAGGTAACAGACAATATTCAGCACAAATGAACACACTTACTTCTAAGCCTTTGGCCCTCGCTTCTGCCACTGCTTTAATTGCTGCGGCTCTACCGGCTGCCATATTTATTTGCTCCTGCTTCTCTGCCTCGGAAGCCAAAATTCTAGCCTGCCTTTTACCTATAAAAGTAAGAAATACGGCAAAAAGAGTAAAATTAAATATATTATGTTCGGCGGTTATTTATGGCAGAGTTATGACATAGTACCGAGTTTCTAAGAACTTTTAATGTGCAGTACTCGAGATATAAATACGTGTACAAAATTTTTAATAATGAACAAATAAGGCTTTTATTAAACAATCAGTACGCAAGGAAACTCCATAAAAACGTGCGGAATATTTAATAATAAATTAAAAACTGGAAGACAGACCTCTGTTTCACTCTCCAACATACTTATACATCATGAAGCACTATTTTATAACTGATTATCAATTAAATATGGTAAAATACATATATATTGTATACTGAGTGTATATTTACAATCTAATATTATTTGGCATTTTAAATTTGATTTTACTATTTAATTAAATAAAAACGGGAACTGTGTTTTAGCAATTCTCTCTATCCAGACTTATCCAGTTAGCAGATAAATAATTAATAATTAGATTTGTAATGAAATGTACAAGACTGGGAGCAATATATTACTAGAAATAAAAAGAAATAAACATTCTAAAAAAATATGCATACAACATTTGTCCGATATGACAATTATATTAGTGGTACCACCACTAAAACTTAGATGAGAATCCCAGATAAAATAATGAAAACAGATTTCAATTCAAACTCATTTATTCGACTATAAAAGCCAAGTGTTACATAATAAATAAGTAAAATATAAAAAATAGTAAAACCATCCCTGTCATGCGTTTTGACAAGGAAAAATAGATATCGAGGCGTTAATGCAAATGCAGACTCTTAAGTTTAAATGGAACGTCCATGCAAATGCTAATAAAGCGCATCACCAAGAGATAAGATTACGCGGCATAAGACGACACCATTGCCAGTTAATTTTTAAATTGAATACCCTGAGATGCAACTTAAAGTTGCAAACTCTCAGTCCGAATGCAAAAGTTTATTATTATAAGTATTCTAGAAGTTCCAGTTTAATATTATGCTGTCTTTCTTAGGTTTATGTTTTATAACTTTTGAAAACGATAGCGAATTTGCCATCGAAACGTAACGTATATTTTAGGTTTTACAACTTCTTTAGGATCACTAAGTTCGACTAGTGTCAATTTACACCCTTGAACCTGGGAATTAAATAAACTCTCCGACTATTAGCATAATAGACAATGAGAATAAGATTAATTTAAGACGGTTCAACAAGAAAATTGAAATGGCATATTAATATTATTTCTTTACTCAAAGGTGCATGCTTCTTTACGTTGTAGCATTGCGAATGTTGCAAAATCCAGTAGTCCGATTTCCTCTTTAGTAGTATATGGGTACGTTGAGGACACTTTTTATATTTGGTACTTTTAGTTATTTTAATCATTTTTCTCTACCAAAATTTCAGAATATTCAGAATATTTGAGACCAAAAGATAAATAACCTATTAATGATAGTTTCTTTATTTTTCCTTCTTGATTAATAATTATAATCGAAAAATAATTCTTTTTATGAAAATTAATATCCACATTCGTTATTATTTTATAAACATCCATTTACAAGAGAATTTTTTTCTACAATAAAATTAAACTTAAAAAATAATTTAAAATCATATTTATTCAAATACAATCTGATGAAAAGATTTTCACCTGGTAATTTTTTTGAACCTTTGTAAATTAGATTATAATTTTTACAATTCAAATCATAAAGATCGTTTTCATTTTTTACCAGATTCGAAAATTTGTTAGGTAAAATAATTTTAAATTCATTATCTAAAATAACTGATAATTTATCCCCATATTTAGTATTAATAATTTCAAAATTTGAAGTGTGATAAGGTTTGTCGATTTTTAAATCGGATAGTCTTTTATATTCGATAGAATTTCCACATAGGTTTAATTTGTTTTTCCAATCATCCATTATTTAATACAAAAAATTTAATTATTTATCAATACTATATTTTATAAATATATCACGTTTTCACTATCAGAACTATGAATTTCATTAGAAATCATAATTATTTTGAAATGAATGAAATAAATAAATATTATTAACTAAATTTATTCCTATTAAATGGATGTGAAAACATGTGTAAAATGTTTACAAGAAAAAGATATAAATCATTTTTATATACAAAAACATGCGAAAGATAATCATTCATCCTGGTGTAAAACTTGTTGTCGTGCATATGGGATAGAATATACTAAAAATACTTATACTTATGAAAAATATAGAAAAGATTATGAAAAGAATAAAGATAAATATCTTGAAAAGATTCTCTGTGATTGTGGACGATACATATTTAAAAAGGTTATGAAAAAACATTTAGACACAAAAATTCATTATTCAAGAACGGATGAACACTTAACCAAAAAGTGTTCGCAATGTAAAGAAATTAAAAATATCGATTTATTTTATGAAAACGAAAAGTCATTGGACAAACACGCGTCATGGTGTAAAAAATGTGTAAATGATTATAATAGAAAACAATATCATATGAAAAAGGTAGTTCAAAAATAAAATTTAAAAAAATAACATTTCTTTATAAAAATGTTTTCTTATTAAATAACAGGTAAAAAATCAAAAATCAAATTTAAAGAAATTTTCATAATTTTTTTTTCTAATAAATAATATAAAAATGGAAAAAGAAAAAATAGAATCATTCAGTCATGAACGACGGAATGAAAGTTTAAGAGAAGTAATAGAACAGATTTCTAATAGCTATAAAAAAACAGCATTATATAGCTATGCTAAAAATCATAATATCAGATTATCGAGAAAATATATTTATTATAAAAAATATGAATTAGCAGAAATTATAATTACAAATGAGATTGAACGAATAATAAAAAAAGGATCAAAATCATTTCTTAAAGAATTTAATTTTGCAGATGATTTATTTTCAAATGAAAAAAAAGATCAAAATCCTTATAAAAAGTTTCATGATGATTTATTTTCAAATGATAAAAAAAATCAAAATCCTTATAAAAAGTTTCATGATGATTTATTTGAGAAACAAAAAGAATTTCGGGACGAAACGTTCAGTATTATTAATACAAGGCGAGAAAGATATAGTAGAAAATTTAATACTCATCAAAAACAATTTGAAATTAGATTTAATAATAAGATGTCTGATAAATTAAACAAAATATCTGATAAAAATGAGATTATAGATTTGTTTAAAAAAAGTGTTCACAATATGATTAAGAAGGTTAAAAGTGAAACGACTTTTCACAAAGATGATTTAATGAGTGTTACCATTTGACATGACAATCTTTATCATCCTATATCTACAAAATTATCTAAAAATGTTAATGCTGAAAATCTCATGAATCATTTTGCTAATATTATAACCTCTAATGAAGAAATTAATATTGAGGGTTGTAAATTTGATTTTCTAGTTGTTAATATACCCAGAGGTGGTAAAGGGGAAAAGATTTTTAATATAACCGAAGATAGATGGACCAAAAGATCTATAACAACAATAAAAAATAATGATAATTTATGTTGTCCAAGAGCAGTAATCACAGCATCAACTTATGAAACAAATGTTATTATGAAAAGAGAATTAACAGAAAATGAGATTATATATATATATAAGAAGGGGTAAAAAATTGCAAGAACAATTGGCTAAACAGTTATGTAATAGAATGCATAGAAATTATGAAGATGCTTTTAACTTGAAAGATATAAGAAAGATTGAAAAGACATTAAACATTCAAATAAATGTTGTTTGTGTAGAAAATTTCAACTCTATTATTTATAAAGGAAAAGAAAAAGAAACTAAAATTTATTTATATAAAAATAGAAATCATTTTGATGTTATTAACAGTTTAACAGGTTTTTATGCCTGTAGTTATTATTGCAAACTTTGTGATACAAAATATGAAAATAAAAATAGACATACTTGTAAAGAAAGATCAAAAACATGTACTTTATGTATGAAATCAGAACATATGATAATAAATAAAATTTATTGTAAAAAATGTAATAGATACTGTTATAATAAGGAATGTTTAGAAAATCATGATCAAGTTTGTAAGGAAATTTATAAATGTAGAAAATGTAATAATATATTAAAAAGAATTAATAAACACTATTGTGGATATTTTGTTTGTAAAAATTGTTCAGAATATGTCAAAGAAAACACTCATGAGTGTTTTATGAAAAAAATAAATCAAAAAGGAGGATTATGTTTAGAAGCATGTATATGTAATAGAAAAGGAAATGAAAAGTTAAAAGGATGTACTTATTCATAAAAATACTTATGGTTTGATTTTCAAGCACAACAAAATACTGGAACTCATATTCCAAATTTGATTATCTGTCATAGTTTCAACGGAGACTCTATGAAATTTTATAATACTCAAGATTTTTGTAATAGAGTTATTAATACAAATTATAAAGGATATAGATTAATAGCTCATAACTCTAAAGCCTATGATTCTTATTTTATTCTAGAACATTGTATTAACAATGGATTAAAACCATATACAATTTATAACGGTTCGAAATTAATGATGTTGGAAGTGAATGGGATAAAATTTATCGATTCGAGTAATTTTGTATCAGGTCCTTTAGCAAGTTTTCCAAAAACATTTGGTTTAAATGAATTAAAAAAGGGATATTTTCCTCACTTCTTTAATATACCTGAAAATCAAAAATATGTTGGTCCAATTATAGATACCAAATATTATGGTGTTAATACAATGAAAGAAAAACAAAGAGAAGAATTTTTAAAGTGGCACAAACAGAAGAGACTAGAAAATTACAGATTTAATTTTAAAAAAGAATTAGAAGGATATTGTAATTCAGATGTTGATATTTTGAGAAGAGGATGTTTGGAATTGAGAAAACAGTTTTTAGAAATTGCAAATATAGATCCATTTCAATATCTAACTATAGCTAGTGTGTGCATGGCTATCTATAGATCAAGATATTTAAAAGAAGATACTATAGGAGTAATTAAAGAAGATAAAAAGGAAATATTTAGTAAAGAATCTATATCTTGGTTAAAATCTTTTAATAATGAAAATATTCAACACGGTTTAAACGGAGGAGAAATAAAAATATGTGGAAATAAAGTCGATGGTTATGATGAAAAAACTAAAACTGTATATCAATATCATGGATGTTTTTGGCACGGCTGTAAAAAATGTTATAAAGATGATACAATAAATAATGTAAATAAAAATTCAATGGAAGATTTATATGAAAAAACCAAAGAAAGATCAAATCAAATTAGAAATAACGGATGCAATCTTATAGAAATTTGGGGATGTGATTGGATCTCAAGTAGAGAATATAAAAGAAATCAATTCGAAATCATAGAAAAGTTAAATCCAAGAGATGCTTTCTATGGAGGAAGAACTAATGCAACTAAATTAAAAGTAATAGGGAAAAAATTAAAATATATCGATATTTGTAGTTTATATCCAACAGTAAATTATTATGATACATATCCAGTTGGTCATGCAAAAATAATTTTAAATCCAAAGAAATATGAAAAAAATTGGTTTGGCTATATAAAATGTAAAATATTACCTCCTAAAAATTTATATCATCCTGTAATTACCTATAAAAGAAAAAAAACTATTATTCTTATTATGTAAGAAATGTTTTGAGCAAAATTTAATAAAATGTAATCATTCTGAAGAAGAAAGATGTTTAATAGGAACTTGGACAACTATGGAAATAAAGAAAGCTTTGGAAAAGGGATATATTTTGAAAGAAATATATGAAGTACATCATTTTGAAAAGAAAAGTAAACAATTATTTAAAGAATATGTCCAAGATTTTATGAAAATTAAATTAGAAAACGGTCCGTGGGAGCAAGATTATGAAAACAAAGAAGAATATATTAGAACTGTAAAAGAAAAATATAATATAGATATGAATTCAAATAATATAGAAAGTAATCCAGGAAGACGAGCAGTTGCAAAATTATGTCTAGTTTCGTTTTGGGGAAAATTTGGGCAAAGACAAAATTTAAGTCAAACAGAATATGTTACAGATGTTTCAAGATGGTATGAATTGTTATTAGATGATAAAATTGAAATTTCCAATTGTATATTTTTAGGAGAAAACATGATTCAAGTTACATTCAAACATAAATATGTTTATGTAGAAAATTCTAATAACAATAATATTCATATAGCAACATTTACTACTTCTCATGCGAGATTAATATTATATAAGATGATGGATCAATTAGGAGAAGCAGTTGTATATTATGATACAGATTCAATCGTTTATATAGATGAAGGAAAAAATACAGTAAAAACAGGTTGTTTGCTTGGTGAATGGACTGATGAATTAGGTGATAATGTATGGATAGAAAAATGGTTATCAACTGGACCTAAGTTATTATTATAAAACAAATAAAGGAAAAGAAGTATTAAAAATTAAAGGATTTACATTAAATTATGAGAATTCTAAAAAATTGAACGAAAACGGATTAGAAAACATTTTAAATAGAGAAATAAATGATATTGAATTAAAATATGACATGATAGTCAGAGATACAAAAACTAAAACTATTGTTACCAAGAAAGATGTTACAAAGAAATTTCAATTAACATATGATAAAAGAATAATAGAAAATGATTTTGATAGAAAACCGTGGGGGTATACAAAAGAAAAATCGACTAAAAAGATTAGGTTTAATCAAGATATTAAAATAATTGAATTTGAAAAATATTTACCAAAACGAAATTTTCGAAAGAACTACGATAATGTTCCTAAAATCTTATACAAAGGATCAAACGAAATATTTACTCCTGAAGAAAATAAAATTATTGCAAGGATTAATAAAATGAGTGATGCAAAAATAGATGAGAAGCTGGACAAATTATATACTAATAAATATATAAATAAATCAATATACGATTTAGATAAATATGGTTTTCATAAATCTAACGAAAAAAAATCTTTACCATCATTATTAAATTGTTTAAGAGATGAATGTTCAAACAAAATACTTTTAATTATCTATAGGTTATTTTTAAAAGGTGATAAGAAAATCGATTTTATAAAATTAAGTAGATTAACTCAATGTAATATTTCATTAAGTATATCAAGACATAAAAATATATATACCTATGATATAAATTATGATAAAACAATTAACATTTATAAAATAAATAATGAATATATTTTGAACGAGTTAGTATTATTTTCTAAATTACCTATTATAGATAACAAATTAAAAGAATATCAAAGGTCAGAAATTATCAAAAAAATTAATTTAAAAAACGAACCAATATATGTTGAAAAGAAAAAATCAATATGTAAATTAATTAAAAATGTTATTTGCTAAAGAACTAATTCAAATCATAATTTAGATAATTGTAATTCTTCTTCATAAATACCTTCTTCAATATTATTAACTTTATAATAATTTACATTTGATGTTAAAACTTTAGAAATTGTAAATATTTCTTTTGTCCAATTAGTTTTTAATTTATTTCTAAATTGTTCTACATATGATGATAATCTAACTCTATCATTAATTTCAAAATTTGAATTTAAATTTGTAATTTGAGAATTATAAACAGTTAATAATAAATGATTTTCATTTTTTTTATTCACTTGTATCGGTTTCATTTTAATAGTTCTGTGGAAAGTATTATTATAAGTTTTAATAATATTTGGTAACACATTAATCCATCTCATATTTTTATAAAGAATTGGTTTCAACTTATCTCCTAATGTTCTATTAAATCTTTCAACAATTGATGCTTTATTTTCGGTCCCAGTACTATACATTTTTATATTATATTTATCTAAAACCTTCTTAAAATCTTTATTATAGAATTCCTTTCCTTTATCAACATGTAATAATTTTGGATGTCTTTCTTGTAAAATTTTTTCGAAAGCATCAGCAACCTCCACTCCAGTTTTTGTTTTTAAAGGAATAGCCCACACAAATTTAGAGAATGTATCAATAACATTTAAAATATATTTATATCCATCATTTGCTCTTAACATTTGTTTATATTCATTATCCACTGGTTGATGTTTTGTTCTCAAGTTATAAGCATGATCTTCTAATTTTCCTTTTGGTCTATAAAAAGAATATAAATCAGCTTGCCAAGTATTATCTATTCCTTTTTGAATAAAATGTCTAGTTTCAAATTTTTTTCTAACAGTTTTAAATAACTCTTGAGTTTCAATATCTTCAGGAGATTTAGAAATATTATTTTTTTCTGAATTACATATTTTACAAATAGATATTCTTCTCCATCTTTTATTCTTTTTTATAAATTTTGGTATACCAATATTTTTAGTTTGCTTTTTACATTTTCTACAATAATCCATTTATTTATGAAATTTTTCTTTTCTTCATTGGAGAATTATCATCAACATTATAACTTTCTCTTTTCCTTTTAGGACTATCTTCCAATTTTTCATCACAATACAATGATTCTTTCAATGTTAATTTATTTAATAATTCATGAAGTTTGATTGAGTTTTCACAAAAACAAAAAAACATATTACAAACATAACATGGTTGAGTACCTTCCATTTAATATATAAAAATTATTCAGATTTTATAAAAGACGTTTTATTAGTTCCACAAATTTTACATTTTGATTTCAAAAGTTTTTTATTATTTTTAGTTTTCTCAATATAAGGATTAACATTATCAGTTTTCTTTTTACATTTGACACAATATGATTTCGTTTTCATTTAGTATAAAAAATAAATATATTATTTAATTATTTATTAATTCCATAATCTGATAAATTAATCTCTCTTGTGTTATTATTTAATTTCCAATATAACTGTTATATCTGCTCCACCAAAATCAATTAATTCATTATCTTGATCACAAATCTTAACTTCTATTTTATTTAGGGAGTTATGTTGAACAGGAAAATAAAGTATATTCGAAGGTTCATGAATTATTGGTTGTTTAAATTGTGAATTTATTTTAAATATAGATATAATGTCTGTCTCTTTATGACCCATCATTCCATCAGCTAAATTGCAATGAACGTTTATAGTTTCTACAGGATATAATTTTCTTGGTCGATCTAAAACTTCATTTGATAAATTAAATGTATTAGTGACTTCGTTATATTTTAAATTATTAATAACTTTTTTAAGATTATCAAATGTATATTGTCCTGGTGGAACGGTAATGTTTCCAATTTTATTATTTGTTTCAGTGAAATTTGGAATTAAATATATACTATAAAATCCTAAAAGTCCAATTTTAAAGTTATCATTTAAAAAATGATGTTCAAAATGAAAGTATAATTTAGATTTGTTACTTGTTAGTTTTATAATCATTTAATACTAAAAATTATTAGTATTAAATGGATATTCTTGGTAGAGTTGAATGTTGTTACAAACAGACTAAAGTTAATGAAAAAATTGATATGTTAAAAAATGAATCTAAAAATGAGTTGGATAATTATAAAAAAGAATTACAAACTATTATTACAATGAACTTAAAACATTACGATGAGAGATTAAAAAATGAATCTAAAAATGAGTTGGATAATTATAAAAAAGAATTACAAACTATTATTACAATGAACTTAAAACATTACGATGAGAGATTAAAAAATGAATCTAAAAACGAACTGGATAATTATAAAAAAGAAATACAAACTATTATTACAATGAATTTAAAACATTACGATGAGAGATTAAAAAATTTGGAAGATAAATTAAATGAATTTAATATTACTCCAACCTATATTTCTTTAAATAATAGAAGAATTGTTAGTGCTAAGGATGCTATAGATGGTGGGGATCTTGTAACGAAATCACAATTAGAGAAAGCTATTAACCAAAAACTAAAACGTTCGATTGATGATTCTTTAAATGATAAAATTAAACAAATTGAAGAAAAGTTAAGTGCTTTTACTATTACCTCAAAATATGTTTCCGTAAATAACAGGAGAATTACTCACGTAAAAAGGAGTATAGATGAACAGGATGTTGTTATCGCAAAACAAATAAATTTATTAACTGATCATTTTGATAACAAATTTGAACAATTTAGGAATGATCTTGATAAATTGAATAAAAACAATTAAGGAATGATCTAGATAAATCAAATAAAGACAATATATAAAGTTAACTACATATAAATGGAAGAATATCTGGAAAAGAAATTATTTGTCTTTCGAAAAAGTTATAATTTTTATTATCAATTAGGTATCATAATATTAATTACAAAAGTATCCTTTAACGTGTCTGGTATTTCTGGTTATTATTATTTACCTTTATCTTTATTGTCTCTTATATCTGCGGTAATAGAAGTAGTGGAAAAATCTATTAAACAAAACGAAAGAATTGTAGAATATAGATTAACTTATAAATTTTATACTAATATGTTAAATCTTTTTAAAGCAAATCAAATTACAAATGAGGAAATTCGTTTAAGAGAAAATAATTTTATAGAAAATATTCAATTTTTTCTAAGAGAAAAGTATATAAAGCAAATTAAATCAAATGGTTATAGTTCTATCTGTAATAAATGAATAAAAAATATTCAATCACTCCTTTTAAATGTGAAGATAAACAATCTAGTTCATTATTTCCATTACCTCTAAGATGTTTACTTCTTGGGAAATCAGGATCAGGAAAAACAACAATATTATGGAATATGATAACAAAATATTGGATACCTTATGAAAATTTATATATTTTTACTAAATCCATAGATCAACCAATTTATAATAATTTACAAGAAATTTTTAAAGATTTGTATGACATAGAATCTTATTTTTTTGATAATTGTGATGACATAATTTCTGTAGACGAATGTAAGCCAAATAGTTTAGTAGTTTTTGATGATTGTGTTTTAGAAAAGCAATCGACTATTAAAGAATATTTTGTTAGATCAAGACCAAAAACTATTTCTTGTATTTACATTAGTCAATGTTATAGTTTAGTTGATTTACAAGTCATACGAACAAACCTAAATTTTTTAATTATGTTTGAACACAGTTCTCATTATGTTAAAAAAATATGGGAGGATCTTATTGGGAGCGATAAAACACTAGAAGAATTTAAAGAATTTTGTCATAAATGTTGGAGACATAAACATGGATTTGCATCGATTGATTTAAAAAATAGACGTTATTTTAATTCATTAAATGTCTAACGTGACATATTTCATGTTCAACGTGACGTATTTCATGTTTAACGTGACGTATTTCATGTTTAACCTGACATATTTTAATTAAAAAAAATCCTAATAAATGGATGTTATCAAAATTCGAAAGAATTTGAAAAAAGAAATTTCTAAAGTTAAAAAATTAAAAAAAGATATACAAGAAACATTTTCAGATCAAAAAATTCCTGATAATGATTTGGAAAAAATAGTTGAAAAAGATGTTTTTGAAAATAAGAACTCAAAAAAAAGAGAATGGACTAATGAGGAACTACAAAATTTAAAAAAGATTAAAAAAGAGATGAATAATAAATTTAAAAAATCAATGATAAATGAAATTTCAGGTGAAGAAGATAGACAAAAAGAATTTAAACCAATTACAAATGCATTGAAAAAAGTTGAATCAGCAGTTAAAGAAGGTCAAGAAAAAATTGATCAAGATATTAAAACATTGATTCCTTATTCAGTTATAAATAAAATAGATAATTTACCTTTAAAAAGTATTAATCAATCTCAAGAAACAGGAACTCAAACTCCTGTTGTTAGTTTTGGAGAGATAGCTTCTGAATTTTTACATAGACAATTTGAAAAATCTTTTGGTATATACTATGACAAAAATAAAAAAAGCTATAAGATAGGAAAAGAAAATATAAAAATTAAAGATAATGATATATTCATAAATGGTAAATGGATAACTGGAACAAGAAGTTTATGGGATTTAATAACTTCACCGAGTTCAATTCCCCCTTCAAAAAATAATTATACAGATGAAGATTTAAAAACATATTGGAATATTTTACTTGAAACTGAAGCAATTTATCAAAATAATGATAAAAGTAAAGGAAAACCAAAATCAAGTTCAGGATTAAAATATCAAGTTTTAATAAAACCATTATGGATTAAAATTAAATTTAGACCAAGATCTTCTTCTGTTGGTACAATCAATCCAAGAATTTCTAAAATTCAAAATGAAGATACTCCTGAAAGATCTTTAGATTGGGATCATGGATATGTTGATCCTTATTCACCACTTTTTACACCAAAAAAAGGAGAGGGAATAAAAAAATATACAGAAAATCCTATAGAATTTAAATACATTGAGAATTTAAATGAGTTATTAAAAAGATTATATTTTATTGCTGCTGAAGAACAAGCAGGTAATAATAATTTTTATAATGAAAAGTTAGGAATATTACATTTCTTTACAAGGGAATTAGAAAAACTTTTAGATTCAAAAAATGGAACAGAAATTTTAATGTCTTTTGTGTCTAGATTACCAAAAAGAGTTGTTGGTTCTGGATTAATAAATGATTTTATAAATAAATTACCATTTGAAATACATATACCAGGTTATAATTACTTAGGTCCTGGAACAAAATTAGATGAAAGATTAGCGAGAGGAGATAAACCAATAAATAAATTAGATGAAGCTGCTAAAGAACATGATATATTTTATAAACATCATAAAGATACAAAAACTAGACATAAAGCGGATGAAGTTTTAGAAAATAAATCATGGAATAGAGTTTTATCAAATGATGCTAATTTGGGAGAAAAAACAACTGCTTGGTTAACTACAAATGCAATGAAATTAAAAAGACATCTAGGAATGGGTTTACAATAAATTTTTATATATTAAATGGAGTATAAAATTAATCTTTCAGAAAATCATAAAAATAAAATTAAGACAGGTTATAAAAAGAAAGTACCAGTTACTCTTCAATTAAAATCAGATCAGTTCTCAAATGGAAATGATAAAATTCTTTTCTCAAAGACAAAGTAATAAAATTGAAAAATGTAAAAAAGATAATAAAGGTTGTAGAATTACTTTAACACATGATCAACTTTAAAAAAATCATTCTGGAGGATTTTTACCTCTAATTTTTGCTGGACTTGGTGCTTTGGGAGCTTTAGTTTCTGGTGCAAGTGCGATAACCAATACAGTTATTAACAAAAAAGCTAAAGATAAAGAGTTAGAAGAACAAACTAGACATAATAAAGTTATTGAAGGAAAAGGATTAAAAAAAAAGAAAAAATAATTTCATAAACTAATTTTGATATTATTAAATCGGGTAAAAATATTAAACATTTTAGAGGATGTTTTATGAAAGATGAGTTACCTAAAAAACCTAATAATAATGAATCGAGGATACTAAATTTGGAAAATTCTTATCAAAATGGTTCTCATTGGGTTTGTTGGATTAAAGAGGGAGATTTTAAATTCTATTTTGATTCTTATGGAGATGCTAATCCACCTAAAGAACTTGTAAAATATTTAGGAAAAGATAATCTTTACTATAATGAAAATAGGATTCAAAATTATAATGACCCACCTATTTGTGGTTATTTGTGTTTAAATTTTTTAAAAAATATGAATAAACTTGAGAAATCTTCGACTAAAAAATGAAAAATGTAATTAATTTTTTTTCTAAATAAATGGAAAATGTTTTTGAGAAATATTCAGACTCCATTGTGAGATCCGAGTATCATAATTATTTACCACTTTCCAAGTTAAATCTTAATAATGTTAATAAAAAACAACTTTCAAAATTGATGAAGGAGATGGATTTTTAAACATTAGACACGCAAAGTATGATATTTATGGAAAATATTTACATGAAAATGGATCAAATTATGGAACTAATTCTAACGTCAAACTAATTGATAACTTTGTGGCTCATTTGTTTACACATATTGAAATTAAAAAACATAATAAACTTTTGGATGAAATAGAATATCCTGGTCAAGCAAGTACTATAAAAGGTACTGTTAGTTTTGCTTTTGATAATAATGGACCCACAAATAGTTCAGGATTTCAATCTAGATTCACAGGAGGTGGACATTTTCAAGCTGTAGGAAATTTATCTAATTTTGGACTAGGATTTTTTAAAGACATTAAAGTTCCAATTTTTAAGGGTGGCTTTGAAATTTCTTTTACAAGAAATAATGATCACAATGCTCTATTCAAGTGGGCAAAGATAAAAGAAGATGGTACTCAAGATGAATCAACCAGACCTGGAAATGGTAAAATAGAAATTGAAGACTTTATAATTAGAATTCCAATAATTGAATATGATGATATCAGTAAAGTTCAACTAATTAATGAACTAAAAGCTCTATCTCAACAAAACCAATACAATTTTATTTTTAAATCTTGGCAATGTATCCAACAAAAAAATGTATCAGGCAAAACTTTAAACTTGGATATTACAAATAATTATCGAAATATTAGAAATCCTTTATTCGGAATGGTTGCTTTTCAAACAAATAGAATGGATAATCAAGATAAAGAAACAAGTGTATTTGATCATAGTCATGTTAGAAATGTATGGTTTGAAATAAATGGAAAAAGATATCCAGAAGAATTGGAAAATTTAGATTGGGATAATGAAAAATTTATAGTTGCTTATGATATGTATATGAATTATAAAAGAGTTTTTTATAAAACACATTTGGAATTACCTTTAATATATTTGAATCCAGAACAGTTTAAAAATGCAAGACCTATTTATGTAATCGATCTATCCAGACAACCAGAAAATATCTCAGAGTCTAGAAATAATATCATTTTACACGTTGATTTTGATAAAAATATTGACCCACCTATTGGAAATAATGAAGGTACAATTGCTTACATTTGTATGATTTCAGTTTCTGATTTTTCATATGATATTATAAATAACACAATAAAAGAAAATTATTAAAAAATCTTATTTGACTATTATTGATTTTATTCTTAAATTGTTTTAAAGATACAAGTAAATCCATTTATAAAAACTTAATATATGTTTCCTGTTGCTCGACTACAAGATGTTATAATGATAAACAAATGATAACACTACAAACAATTTATCTTACCGATATATTCCGACATTATTTAGATTCAAATACAAGTTTTAAATTTAATTTTATTAATGATTTAAAGAAGTATAGAAAAATGATTAAAATGGCTAAAAACACCGAATAAAAAAAAAGTATCCTCAAGGTACCCATATACTACTCTCTTTTTACTGGACCATTTGTGTTGTCGATACTCTTGCTACCTTTCTTTCGAGTACAACCCACCAGTACCAAGGAATGCTACTCCGAGTCGCTCGAAGCCCGCGCTCCGCCCTCTTGACGGATGCCGTAGGGATTCTTTTTTGGAATCAACGGGTTTCTTGGCCTTCTCTCCTGCACGCTTCAAGCGTGTAGGAGGTGAAAAACGGCCAGTCTGCAATATCTGAAATTATCGTTGTTATTTTCGACCATCAGGTCTAATTATCGCCTCATTTTGTCGTGAGATTAATTGGTAAATATACTGTCAGGTATTTTCTGAAATTATCGACCGTATTTCCCGATAAAGGTGTTTGACGAATGGTGTGGTTCCTCTTCCTATAAAAAAGGTTTGTTACATGTTAGTGTGTCTATATTGAATAGTTAAAATTATTTATAATTTAACTAAGGACCTTCCGTGGGACAGAATTTCCTCCCTGACGAATGAAGATGAATCTAGTAATGGGACTTGGGAACAGAATTAGAAAAATCTGCCATCAATCACGCATTGAGGATAATCTTAGAAAACTTTATCTCATTTTAAAGAATAACTTATCCAGATTGGTTTAAAAAAAACTGTTCAACTCTATCAATACTCAAAATCATAACGTACAACTTGAAGAAACTGAAACAAATGAGCGTTCACCATCTCATCAAGAGAACAATAATCAGTATAATTTAGCTATCTCCCCAGACATCTCAGCATTTCTTACAGTAAATCAACCAAAATATTATTTCTCCATACCATATATTAAAGAACTTACACATAAAATTGAAAAAATACTTACCCAACAAATTAAGGTTAAAATCTGTGGTAACCATAATGAAAATTGGTAATACTTTCTCCAGGCTAAAAGACCCTGATGAGGCTCTGAAGAGAGCAGGAGTGGTATATAAAATTAAATGTATCGATTGTGATAACAATTATATAGGACAAACATCTACTGTATTAAAAGATAGAATTACTAGGCACAAAAGTGACTGCAGATTAAACAAAAGAACTAGTGCTTTATCTGAACATGTAATTGAAACCAGCCATGATATAGATTACGCGAATGTAGAGGTAATTGGCACTGAGACTAATTCAACAAAAAGACAGTTCCTAGAAATGGTGGAAATCCACCCAGATAATAACAGCATTAATAAAAGAAAAGACGTTGATAATCTCAGCGTGATTTACTCCTACATACCAACATGTGTAAATAAAAATCAATATGCCGAGAACAGTGAACCAAATATTTCAAATAACGTGACTTTCATATAAGCTTCTTGCAAATAACCTGGACAATCTCCTAAAAAAAGTCACCTTTCTCTGCATTAGATTGTGTATTAATAATAAATAATAATTAAGATTATATAGAAATGAGTACCAAACAACATAACATCAGCCTACTTGCAAGCAGTAGGATTCAAATCTACCACCAAATTAAGAATGGATCTACCGCCAAATTAAGAATGGAGCTACCGCCAAATTAAGAACAGATGGCGCTACACACACGGTGGCAAAAACCTTTAAATTCAAAAAAAACTATGAATGTTCTTTGTTCGTATCCATTTAGTAGGTGAAAAATCGCAGCCAAATATAAGCAGATTAACTGCTGGTCGTTATAATTTAAAAGTTAAAAATGTAGATATTAATACTATGTCCTGGCGTACGGGCACTGTTTTTCCTGTTGTTCATGTTGCCATTTCATAGAACCTTTGTAAACTCACTTGCACGTAAGTATCACTTTCCGCGAAAGTAGTTTAACTAGTTTAGTAGGTTAGCTGTAGCACGTGGTTTAAGAAATGTCATAAATTAAAATTATTTAAAATTTTGGCGGTTTGAGGATGAATTCTCCTGTATTTTGTCTGGAGCACCCGTTCTTTATGTAAACCCACTTTGAAGTCCTGACGATGAGTTAGAATAAACTCGAAAGCTTGACATATCAAAAAAGGGTTTTTCTTTATCCCTTAAGGCCAATAAAATTGAAGACTGCATCCCCATGATCCTAGTTTAGATAGATATATATATAGTAAGATTCTTGAACCGTCGTGTCAGTTTATAAAATTTGTTTCTTTTTTCTTGGGTATAGGTTCAGATGTAATACAAGCATTTAATTTCCTTTACGTTTCGCCCATGGTTTAGGGCATTTTCAAAAGTTTCATTTAATAGCCTAAAATATAAATACAAATTTGACACAGTTTACATTAGGTTACACTAGACATACAAATAATATAATGTTAAAATTATTTAAAATTTGTGTTTGATACGCACCTTGAAATTGAATGGCATTTGTATTATTGTTAGTTGTGAGCAATTTGGCAAATTAATGGTCTAAATAACGTGTATGATAGCCGTTGTTGATTTTTTTTATTCAGATAATTTTTTATTATTAACTATAGTGATTAGTTTTTCTGTCGGTATAGAGAATATATGTACAATTTGCTATATTAAGAGTATTAGCTAAAAGTGTGGGAGTATGATATTGAGAGGATATACCTATGTTTAATTTATTTTATATAAGAATGGGATTATTGTAAATGTTGCTCAAATTTACAACATCCGCTCTGTCATTTACTGCATTTGGGTTCCTTCTTATTTCTATCATTTCTTTCATAGCTAATTTATGATAATTATTGTCATTGTTTAAAATTTTAGTGTTGTCATAATTAAAAGTATGTTTTTAATTTTTTATGTGTTTTAATAATGCAGTAGCAGCGTTTTTTGTATATTTATGTCCATTTAACCTGTTTTTAAGTAGTTGGGAGGTCATTCCGATATATACTTTTGGGCAGTTCATGCAGTGTATTGAGTAAACAACATTTGATTTTTTTAAGGTTGGTGTTTTGCTTTTTAATTGTGTAAACAGAGAACCAAGGCGGTTATGAGCCTTGTGACATACTGTAATATTATGTTTTCCCAGACTGTATTTAATTTTTTCAGATAGGCAACTTGTATAAGGTAGCGCTACATATTTATTTTGATCATCTTTTTTAT
>MU184249.1:54966-97417 GCA_016904865.1 Pissodes strobi | reverse complement strand
TAATCAGCGATAATCAATACGGCTTTCGCAAAGAGAGATCGACAGGAGATATATTGGCCTATGTCACTCATATATGGAGTAGGGCAATTGAGAGCTACGAAGAGTCTCGAGCGATTGCGTTGGATATTTCGAAGGCATTCGCCAGAGTTTGGCATGACGGACTGCTCAATAAACTGCCGTCCTTCGGACTGACAGCCTCTCTCTACAGCTGACTTGCCAGTTTCCTTAAGAACCGATCTCTGCACGTTGCAGTCAATGGACACATCTCAGACTCACTCACCATTAACGCGGGCGTGCCTCAGGGCGCAATACTTTCACCAACTCTGTTCCTCATCTACCGTTTACCAGCGACTGACACTTATCACAGCAGACAGGAGCAGATTACAACAATTAATCAAGACCTGGAGAAAGTTCAAACTTGGGGCAACACAAATTTGGTCCAGTTCAATGCAGCAAAGACCCAAGCAGCCACGTTTACCAAGAGGGCCAATACGGCGGGCCCTGACATCATTATGGCAGGATCGACCATTCCTTCATCCTAGTCAATCGGACTGCTGGGTGTCTCGGTCAACAGCAACATGTCCTGGCATGACCACGTTGCTAACATCGCAAAATCAGCCTCCCAGAAGCTTGATGAGCTATTTCGCAACAAAAAACTGTATACACCGCAGCAGTTGCTCTTGCTCTACAAAGCGCAAATAAGACCGTGCTTAGAATATTGCTCACACATCTGGGGTGCCGCACCAAAGCACACCCTAAAGCTGCTGGATTCCATTCAGAAGAGAGCTGTGCGTCTTGTCGGCGACCCGGAGTTGACCGCGAGTCTGGATAGTCTAGAACACCGCAGACATGTGGCCGAGATGTCCCTGTTTTGCAGATACTTTCACGGCAGATGTTCCCAGGATTTGGCCCGCCTCATCCCGCCCCTGGCAACGCCTGTCAGACAGTCACGCCAGACGGCAAGAGCGCACCAGTTCGTCGTACAACTGGAAACACCTAGAACATCGCTTTACAAGAACTCCTTTGTCTGGCGCACTGCATCACTGTGGAACTCACTCCCAGGACATCTGTTTCCCCCTAACTACAACCTACAACTATTCAAAAACCGTGTCAATCAACATCTTCGCACACACACACCGCTCGTCGAGCGCCATAGGATCTCCCTTTAATGTGTGTGTGCCACTACCATAAAAAAAAACAAAGGAAAAAGCAAACATGCTTCCCAAAATGTTTTCATCGCACTCTACCTTAGACGTCCCCTAAGACAAGGCTCTCCCCACCATATCGAACATCAACACTATCATGGCAGAAGTCAAGTTTCATCACCGTGATATTCGTAAAGTCTTTAAAGAACTAGATACGCAAAAGGCATCAGGACCGGACGGAATACCTGCCATCGTGTTAAAGAACAGCGCCAACGAACTAACGCCCGTTTTTTCCAGGCTTTCTTCTCTGTATGACGGAAAAGGAATTTTAACATCTTCTTGGAAAGTCGCTCGAGTGCAACCTGTTCCTAAAAAAAGGCAAGAAAATCACGCCCTCAAACTATCGCCCAATTGCCTTGCTTCCAATAATCTCCAAAGTCATGGAACGTGTAGTCAATCAGCAACTACTCAAGTACCTCGAGAACAACAGATTAATCAGCGATAATCAATACATCTTTCGCAAAAAGAGATCGACAGGAGATATATTGGCCTATGTCACTCATATATAGAGTAGGGAAATTGAGAACTACGGAGAGTCTCGAGCGATTGCGTTGGATACTTCGAAGGCATTCGACAGAGTTTGGCATGACGGACTGCTCAACAAACTGCTGTCCTTCGGACTGCCAGTCTCGCTCTGCGGCTGACTTGCCAGTTTCCTTATAGAAGCTGTCTTAAGTTTTTGAGTCTCTGGATAGACAGTAAGTTAAAATTCAGCGAACATATATATAATCTGAATTTGACGAAAGCTTCTGGCTGTTCCACTTTGCGAATTGTATCGGATGACCTGGGTAGTATCATAGCCAGAATTGTCCACTCTTGCCTTAATGAATTCCATCTGAGGTATGGCATACAATTTTGAGGGTTTTGTAGCCTGACCTTGTTTAATTCTGTTTGTGCTCCAGAAGAGGGTCATTCGCTATATCTGTAAGGTCAATTCCATAACTGACGGTTCATTGAACAAAACATTTTCAATTTCAATTTCAATTTCAATAGAGCTTTATTATCAGAAGAAATCATTTCTCATTGACAAAGCAGAACATGAATACATTTAAATATAACAAAATACAATTACAACTAAATCACAATATGCCAACGGTTAAAATACATTAATCTAAAAGTCACATAAAAAATAAAATTAGTGGTAAATAATAAACCTGCAGTAAAGACACAAGAATACAAAGCAAGCACCCATTATACACTTATAAAATAAAACATCCATGGACTACGCTAAATTACCCGTCATAAACTCGTCGACTGAATAATAGGCCTTCTCGACCAAAAGTCTTTTAACATCCCTTCGAAATGTCATTAAGTTTGAGACATTCCGAAGTCTCTGTGGAAGTTTGTTGAATATTTTTTTGCTCTTATAAAACAGTGAATTCTGGATAAGACCAGAAGAAGGAATGGGCAAGCCAATAGTGCGCGCGCTTCTTGTATTATGGCAAGAAGACCTGCCATGTTTGATAATAATGGAGACGGTTCTTCTTCTTTATAAATTATTTAAGGACATCATACCAATACGTAAATATGAAACTAGGATAATAATTACTTGTCGCTCCCTGTCCCAAAATTCACACTGACATAAGAACACTTACATCTATGAAGATAAAAAAATATATAATCACCTACCTCAAGCGGCTAGGGATAAGAGGACTTTCAAAAATTTGATACAAAAATTCTATACAGGCATATTACAGGCTAAGTGAATTTTTTGAGAATACCTTGTAGGTTTTTCTATTTTTTCCGTTTAATATAATTAAGTATATAATTGTGGCTATATTAGTTTTATACCCTTCCATATTTGTTCATTAGTTCTTTATAGTTATATTTTACCCTTTACTGCGTTTGCTTAGATATTAAATTTTATACATTGAATATTAGTTATTACGGAAGCATTGCCACTAGATATTGTTCTTGATTGATTTGATTGATTAGGTTTTGGTTTTATTTACTACCTTTTGTGGGGTTAGTTTGGGTTAGTGTGTTCATTTTGCAATTTTTCTATTTTTAACTAGAAAGGAGGATCCGCCACATTTGCGCCGAAAAAATGCCCCTAAAGTTCGAATTTGATACAAATTTTCAGCTCCACTTCACAAAAACACTAGAAATATAGACATTACACACCTGAAAATCAATTCTCGGGTGAAAATATTAACTAGAAGACATTTGCGTAGGACAAGAAGTTTCCGTTTTGTCCCGGTCCTAATTTAAAGTGACTCATAGCTCCATTAAACTTAAAACTTAAAATTAAATTTTATTTGTAAATATCCTCCTTTTTGCTGTCAAATGTCACAATCTTGGTCACAATAGTCCAAACAGATATTTTTAAGCAGGCACACTGTTGCCAGGCGTTTACTGTACCTAGTTTCGTTAGCAAAATTCATTAGAAAAAAATGGTGCACAATGGGTGTCTCTACTCTTTCTTTTATTTAGGTGATTGAATGCAAATTTTACGAATGAATAAGTAATCCATTTGTAAAACCAATGTGCATTTGCATTCATTCACCTAAATAAAAGAAAAATATATAGACATTCATTGGATTGCACTATTATTTGTATGTATATATTCGTCAAATATTTCACTTGCGATCCCGGAGCGAGCGAAGCGAGCAGAGGGTCTTGCGCAAAGTGAACTAATGATAAAAAAATTATGAAATGAAATCTGTGCAAATCAAATATATTATATTTACTTGAGTTCATGCATTGTCCTCTCCCGATTCGAAAATGTGCAACTTTTGGCAACACTGTGCCACCTAACCGAAACTATTTTTCCTGATGGTTTAGGATAAACCCTACAACTCTTGTAACCCAAACTAACCCAAACTATTTTTCCTGATGGTTCAGGATAAACCCTACAACTCTTGTATTGAAAGTTTTTTTTCCACCTCATATAATAAGTTTAATTATGAGGAGAGACCCTGTATACAGAAATCATTATTCATCCAATCAAAATTATGACTAAAGACAAATTCTAGAGATTTTATTACATACCTCTTTCCGGCTTTTATATTATATCTGTGTCAACTAAAACCAAAACACATGCTCACAAAACCCCTTTAAAGTTACTATAAAACCAAATGAAAACCAAATGATGTCGCTTTATCAGCAATATCTGACAAGATTAATAGCGGCTACGTACAAAGCTGCACAAATGAACCGAAGCGCGCACACATGCACTATTCCCATAACTCTTTTATTTATTCATGTCTCTATGGTCCAGTGAATTGCTTTCAACAGGTTTTTTTTTAGTGCAGTGGTCAAATCCTGTGCTTGTGATACGGCTGCCCGGGTTCGATTCCCGTCGGAGACAGGAATTGTTTTAATTATTTTTTTAAATGTTATATTTGTTCCTTTCTTAAATTTGGGTTAGTTTAGGTTAGTTTTGTTTGGTTGCATCCCGGAGCGAGCGAGGCGAGCAGAGGGCGATACATGAAGTTAAGTACTCTTTTAAATTCTCGCCGTCCCTTGATACAGCCATACACAATTGCATATACTCTCAATAATAAATTTTACCCCCCTGCCACATCAAAATTACAAGTAATGTAATGTAATGTAAGGCGGTGGACAGTGTCAAATGCGGCTCTCCTGAAAGGTTTGGTAATAAACGGTCGAACTGCTGCAGTAGAAACACCGCATAGTAATAAGGTATTGATTCCGGGAATCTGCATGCGCTTCAACTGCAGAGAAGAGTTCTCCTGCTGCCATTTCTGGAGTTCGATGTCGTTCTTCTGCGATGTAGCGAGGGCTTCAAAGTCTAGAATAAAAGCATCTGCCACTACATTGTCTTGACCGGAAACGTGCCGAATATCGGTGGAAAATTGGCCAATAAAATCTAAATAGCGGAACTGTCGTGGTGAGCACTGGCTTGCTTTTTGACGAAATACAAATGTTATAGGCTTGTGGTCTGTAAAAATTGTAAATTGTCTTGCTTCTACCATATGACGAAAATGACGAATTGCGAGGTATATTGCCAAAAGTTCGCGATCGTAAGCACTATATTTTTGCTCGGCAGGGCTAAGTTTCTTCGAAAAAAAAACTTAGGGGCTGCCATGCACCTTCGCTCCACTGTTGTAGCGCGGCACCCACGGAGAATTCCGACGCGTCACAAAAAATGGCGAGAGTCGCGTCGAATTTTGGATGAGCAAGCAAAGCAGCCTGTGCAAGGCTTTCTTTGGTGGCTTCAAAAGCCGCGGATGCCACAGGTGTCCAATTAACGGGTGTTTTACCCTTAACATTGTTTTTTAAAAGTTCGTTTAACGGGGCTTGCGTTACGGCAGCTCTAAGTAAAAATCTGCGATAAAAGTTTATCATACCTAGAAACTGACGAAGCTTTTTTGCTGTATCCGGTCGCGGAAATGTCCGAATCGCGTGCACTTTCTCGGGTAACGGGCGAGTACCTCCTTCGGAGACTAGGTAGCCAAGAAAAACCACTTCAGCTTGACCGAACACGCACTTCGCGGGGTTAATTACGACTCCATATTTCATTAGTCGCTCGAAAAGAACCTTTAAATGACGTAAATGCTCTTCTGGTGATGTCGAGGCGATTAAGATGTCGTCGATATACGCGTAACAAAAATCTAGTCCGTGAAGCACTTCGTCGATAAAACGTTGAAAAGTTTGTGCCGCGTTCCGAAGGCCAAAAGCCATAAATCGATATTCAAACACCCCGAATGGAGTTATAATCGCGGTTTTCGGAATGTCTTCTTCGGCTACCGGGATTTGGTTATACGCGCGCACTAAATCCACGGTCGAAAATATTGTTTTTCCGCGAAGGCACTGGGACAAACCTTCAATGTGCTTAATAGGATAGCAATCAGGGATCGTTCTAGCGTTGAGTCCGCGGTAATCCCCACATGGTCTCCATTCGTCCCCCTTTTTCGGCGCTAGGTGAAGAGGTGCTGCCCAACAGCTTTCGGAGGGTCGTACGATTCCTAATTTGAGCAGCGTATCAAATTCTTTCCTGGCAGCTTGGTATTTAACCGGAGCGAGTCGGCGTGGTTTGTGCGAAACTGGTGGTCCAGGGGTGGTCGCGATGTGGTGCTTCGTTGCGTGCCGGGATCGTTTTAGGAGTTCCTTCTGGGCGAGTAATGTCTGGAAACTGCTTTAACAAGTCGTGAAATTGAGACGAGCCCATGACCGTTTTAATGGAAGGTATACTACACTCCGTCACCTCTCCTGGAAAAGTAAGCGTAGTGGTAGAATCGACTAGGCGTCCATTAAGTAGATCCAGAAGTAATCCATAATATGCCAGAAAATCTGCTCCAAGAATGGGTTTAGAAATGTCGGCAACTACAAACCTCCAAGTGAAATCCCTGCGTAGGCCGAGATCGAGTGTGAAAGTACAGGTACCATAAGTCGTTATGTTAGTTCCATTAACAGCGGAAAGTACATAGGATGACTTTTCACGCGGTTCTCGAACTAGGTGACGAGGGTAAACACAGAGATATGCTCCTGTATCCACTAAAAACTGGACATTGGTTGACTTGTCTCGAACGAATAAATGGCGGGATTTAAGTAGGCAATGGTCGCTACCCGCGATTAACGATTGCCAGCTTCGTTTTCCGACTCCCACTCACAAGGCTGATTGCAACTTTTAGCAGCTTGACCAAATTTATAATGGTACCAACACATACGGGATTGAGAGCGGGAAGTGTCCTGGGGTAGATGGACGCCGAGGACGGGAACCGGAACGCGATCGATTTCGCTCAATGTTCGTTAATCGTGTCTCGATCGAATCAAGGCGCACTATCACTCGTTCCAAGTCTATAGCGAGCCTCTGGATGTCGCCAGAATGACTGGTGGTCGGAGCACTTGTGGTGGCGATCGATGGACGTGACGATAAAATATCGTAGACGCGATCGGCGGTTTCTGCTGCTTCGGCCAAAGTGTCACTTGTAGAAATAGCAACAGTGGTTTGTATGTCGGTAGGAAGGCGACTCTGCCAAATGGTTCGTACCAGTGAATCTGGAATTGCTGTACCTGCTAAGCTTTGAAGTCGTCGAAGGAACTGTGATGGTTTGTCGTCGTTCATTTGTTCTTGCTGGAGAAGCTGCTTTGTTTTCTCCTCCTGTGACGTAACTAACCGCTTGGTCAAGCCTTCTTTCAGTCGATTATACGAGTTTGCATCAACTGGTTGCACAATAATGTCTCTCACTTCACTACTAAATCGTCGGGGTAGTGCCTTGAGTACACTTAGATACCTTTTTGCGTGGTCGTTGATGGATTCAGAGGTGAATTGTAATTCCACTATGGTAAACCAAATTTCTGGGTCTGACGGGTTGAATTCCGGGAGCGGAATGGCGACAGAAATCATTCTAGCCGGTAATTCATCCACGTCATTAGGCATTATCGTAAAACTCGCGTAACTGCCACAAAAATACACAAATAACTCACGAGATCACGTCGGGGTCACCACTTTAGCGTTGGAGATAGATTATACGCTTATTTTAATTTACTCGTGAATTTGAAATACTTTCAGTTTTGGCAGGGCCGAACATCAGGAGAGTTAAAGATTTATTCTTGAAAATCTAAATTACCCCAGATATGCCTATTGTCCTTTTAAACGTACGTATGCATAACATTTAAAAATTCGCGGCTAAGTTTGTTCTAACTACTGACACGCAGATGGCACCACATTGAAATCACGTTCGAAGAGTATAGAATGCAATAATATCGACAGGTTTAGTTTACAACTGATTGTGAGTGTGTACGCATGCAGCAAATATTGGTAAACAAAAAACATGGATGCTCCGGTGGATCTTAGATTAGTTGGGTGAGTTTTAAAATTATGATAATATATTTTTACGCTTTATTTATGGAAGATTTACCTTCTTACACTTCTAATTAGTTGCCCAAATTATAATATTATAATAAAAATGATATTGGAGCCGTTACTGGCTTTTTAAATGGCGGTGTCCTTGCAAAAGGACAATAGGAACATGGGGGTATTTTATGAAATGTGTTTTTATTGCAGAGGACTGACTCTACATGAATTATTGGCCAGTCTCGAGGAGGATGATGATAGTGATAACACCCCAGTGGATATTACCATGATGCCACCGACAAATGCCTGTGACGATGTTACAGATGAAGATTCCGGCGATGAAGATTTGGTGTCCGTTAACAATCTACCAGGCACTCAACTCATGGCTGAAGCAGAAATTGCTGGTCACTTTGACGATGAAGACGATTTCCCTTTGTCCATTATTCAGTTAAGTTTCAAAAAATCAAGAAGATATGATTGGGTTGACGACGACATAAAATTGAATGAGGTACAATGGCCAGTGTATTCCACCGTTAAAAATAACAAGCCTCCAGTAGAGTTGTTTTACAACTTTTTCGACGATGAAATTGTTAATTTATTTGTCAAATATACTAACCTTTATGCCGCTAAGAAAAACAAAAAATGCTGACGTCACTTCTGACGAAATAAGGTTATTTTTTGGCATTCTACTTTTAAGTGGATACGCTTCTCTGCCTAGAAGAAGAATGTATTGGGAAACGGCAACTGATACAAACAATGAAGTGGTTTCCAGAGCGATGTCAAGAGATAGGTTTGAATTTATAATATCCAATCTTCATTGCTGCGATAACGACAATTTAGACAAATCAGATAAATTCGCCAAAATTCGACCATTCTTCAATGCCATAAACAAGAAATTTTTAGAATTCTCAAGTCCAACGGAAAACCACAGTATAGATGAATGCATGGTTCCCTATTTTGGGAAGCACGGATGCAAACAGTGCATCCTAAATAAACCTGTTAGATTCGGATACAAAATGTGGATGGGCTGTACAAGCGACGGCTACATAAATTGGATAGAGCCTTATCAAGGTTCCAAGTCAGTAGTAAAAAGTGTATATACAGATTTTGGTTTGGGTCCATCAATAGTTTTGGAATATGCCGACGTAATAACTTCTGTTGCCAAATTACCGTATCATTTATATTTTGACAACTTTTTTACTACGATACCGCTAATTGAAGCTCACTCACAAAAAGGTATACGTGGCACAGGAACTATCCGGGAGAATCGAAGCGCAAATTGTCCAGTAAGCAACAAAAATTAAATGATAAAGAAAGAGCGGGGTTATTATGAGTATAAGTCAGTTATAGATAAGAATATAATTGTAACGAAATGGTGTGATAACAATGTTGAACGCTATCCCCGTAAATCCACCACAAAATGTTCAAAGGTACAGCCGAAAAGAGAAGAAAAAAATTAATGTCAAGCAGCCGCATAATATTTACAAATATTAAACACATGGGTGGAGTCGATCGTTGCGACCAGAATGTTAGCCTGTACAGAACAAGAATAAGAGGAAAAAAATGGTACTTTAGACTTCTTGCCTTTGGTCTTGACATAATGGAGCAAAATACGTGGCATCTACACAGAAAACAGAGTGGCAAATTAGACCATTTAACATGCAGAAGAAGAATTGTAAATTCTATTCTAGCAAGAGCTGAAACAGAAAAAGAGGAAGACCATCAAGCATTGAAAATATAGATTCTCGCTTTGATAGACTGGATCACTTTGTAGGTCAACAGGACAAACAAACTCGGTGCGGAGTATGCCATATGAAAGTGAAAACAATATGCGTTAAGTGTCAAGTTGCATTACATATTCACTGTTTTATTCCCTACCACACTAACGAAGAATACTTTAAAAATTATCTTAGCTAAAAAATATGTTCGTTCTCTTTTATATAGTAAGATTATACGCAGATATTCCTATTGTCCTTTTAAAAGGACACCATAAATAAAATACTATAAAACTGCAAATCATTAAAATTGTTATTTATTTACCCAAGTAAAGTAATTTTAAAGATAATTACCTAAGAAAATACCAAATATTAAAAAAATAATAATTCAGGCATAACTGGGTTACAAAAGTAAACGAAATACACGATATCAGCAAAAATATGAAATAAGCAGAGCTCTCTACCTAGGGTTGTGTAACTAAACGCGGACCGAAGAATACTCATTTTTATTTTTACCTTAAGACCGAAAATAGGCTTGCTTGGCGACGTACTCGCCGGTGCCGGTGTGTACTTTCCCAGCAAAAAAATATTGACCATCGAGCGTAGTTCTTGAAATATAAAAGCTGGCTTGAATTGTAAAGAATCCCAGGAAGGAAACCTTAATAAAAATGAAAATAAAAAGGACCAAAGAGAACTGGGCCCGATATTGTGGTAAAAACCCACAGCTGGTTAAGGGGGGCACTAGGTAGATAAATAACTCTGCGATAACAAAATATGGTCAACTATCTTATAAAAGTAATAATTATTAAATATTATTAATTAAGTATTAAATAAAAGCTTGATAAATAATACATATATATAAACTACACATTACGTGGGAGCATTCGCCCCAGAACGTTCAATCGCTGATTATAGTCTTCTATATAAATGTGGTTTTACTAAACGAATGTGTACATCTATGTACAGGGTTATCCAACGAGGACTAGACAAGGCGATTTTTTTACTTTCCCTGTACTTTTATATAAAAAAACTGAAATAGCCATCTTAGGTAATTCTCTCCCGCGAATTCGGATATGTTTAGCAAAAAACAATTGAAAATCAAATAAAAATGCTAGGTGTCACTTTGATATTTTTTTAAATGGAACACCCTCTTTATTACTACATTTTTGGACTCTCTAGAAAAATCTAAACACATTTTATGTATAATATCCTATACCTATCTTTAGCTGTTTACCAAATATTGACAGTGTTGAAAGTCGGGTATTTTGACACTTTGACAGGCTCTAAAATCTAAACTGCACAAGATCAAAGAAAACGGTTTGCACACTCCTATCTTAAGTTTTCATAAACTATCGAATGACAGTATCTTCGAATTTAACCTGCGGATAAAATTAACCGGAACTTTTGAACTTCCGGTTAAATTCAAAATTACTATCATTCGATAGCTTATGAAAACCCAAGATAGGAATGTGCAAACCGTTTTCTTTGATCTCGTGCGGTTTAGATTTTAGAGCCCATCAAAGTGTGAAAATGCCCGACTTTCAACTGTCAATTTGGTAAACAGCTAAAGATAGGTATAGGATATTATACACAAAATGTGCTTAGATTTTTCTAGAGTTCAAAAATGTAGTAATATACAGGGTGTTCCATTTAAGAAAAATATCAAAGTGACCCCTAGCACTTTCATTTGATGTTCAATTGTTTTTTGCTGAACATATCCGAATTCGCGGGAGAAAATTACATAAGATGGCTATTTCAGTTTTTTCATAAAAGTACAGGGAAAGTAAAAAAATCGCCTTGTCTAGTCCTCGTTGGATAACCCTGTACAAATATATTGTAATCAATCAGATCAGACAATGTCGAGAAACTGACTAAACAGTAATATAGAGCCAGATTTGAATAAGGTAGACAGCTTATTCCGGCATAAGCGTGAATAACGCATGGGCCGTGCGGCTTCGATGTAGAGATTTTGTTACTATTTACAGATTTTGTGCATATTTGCTTCGCGGCTCAAAGTACGGTTTACAAAAAAATATTGATGTAACACGTTCATTTATAGTTTATTCATGACAAGCATTTATGTTTTGAATAATAAAAATAGTCAGCCCTTGAAATCTTCAAAATTAAGTACATTACGGCGTTCAACATGTTAAGCAGGCACACTGTTGCCAGATGGTTACTGTAGTTTCGTTGGCAAAATTCATTAGAAAAAATGGTGTACAATGGGTGTTTCTACTCTTTCTTTTATTTAGGTGAATGAATGCAAATGCACACTGATTTTACAAATGAATTAGTAATCCATTCGTAAAATCAATGTGCATTTGCATTCATTCACCTAAATAAAAGAAAAATATAGAGACACTCATTGGATTACACTATTCTTTGTATGTATATATTCGTCAAATATTTCACTTCATACATGCCCTCTGCTCTCTCCGGGGGCACAACCAAGCAAAACTAACCCAAACTAACCCAAGACATGCCTAAAATAAAGGAAAAAATATATTTCGACTGACCAATTTTTATTTTATTTTCTTGATTTTGGGGATGCCGGCCGTGGGTTCGTTTTATTTGGTTGCGATCCCGGAGCGAGCGAAGCGAGCAGAGGGTATGCGCAAAGTGAACTAATGATAAAAAAAAATTACCTAATGAAATCTGTGCAAATCGAATATATTATATTAACTTGACTTCAGGTATTGTCCTCTCCCGATTTTTTTATATGGTAGTGACACACACACTAAAGGGAAATCTTATGGCGCTCGACGAGCGGTGTGTGTGTGTGTGTGCGAAGATGTTGATTGACACGGTTCTTGAATAGTTGTAGGTTGTTATTAGGGGGAAACAGATGTCCTGGGAGTGAGTTCCACGGTGATGCAGTGCGTCAGACAAAGGAGTTCTTGTAAAGCGAAGCGATGTTCTAGGTTTTTCCACTTGTACGACGAACTGGTGCGCTCTTGCCGTCTGTCGTGACTGTCTGACAGGCAGGCGTTGCCAGGGCCGGGATGAGGCGGCCCAAATCCTGGGAACATCTGCCGTGAAAGTATCTGTAAAACAGGGACATCTCGGCCACATGTCTGTGGTGTTCCAGACTATCCAGATTCCGGGACAACTCCGAATCGCCGACAAGACGCACAGCTCTCTTCTGAATGGAATCCAGCAGCTTCAGGGTGTGCTTTGGTGCGGCACCCCAGATGTGTGTGCAATATTCTAAGCATGGTGTTATTTGCCCTTTGTAGAGCAAGAGCAACTGCTGCGGTGTATACAGTTTTTTGTTGCGAAATAGCGCACCAAGCTTTTGCGAGGTTAGCAACGTGGTCATGCCAGGACATATTGCTGTTGACCGAGACACCCTGCAGTCCGATTGACGAGGATGAAGGAATGGTCGATCCTGCCATAATGATGTCAGGGCCTGCCGTATTGGCCCTCTTGGTAAACGCGGCTGCTTGGGTCTCTGCTGCATTGAACTGGACCAAATTTCTGTAGCCCCAAGTTTGAACTTTCTCCAGGTCTTGATTAATTGCTGTAATCTGCTCCTGTCTGCGGTGATAAGTCTCAGTCGCTGATAAAGGTTTTTCTGATCTAAACTGGGAGACAAGGGTACTATCATCTGCAAAACTGTAAACAGTATTATTCGTTTCGGTCAGCAGGTCATTAATATAGGTGAGGAACAGAGTTGGTGAAAGTATTGATGGATCTGAGATGTGTCCATCAACTGCAACGAAAATGTGTAACTTTTGGCAACACTGTGCCATACCCTCGGCGTCCCTTAAGCGGCCTACACACGTAACGATTTATCGTACTGCACGTTGAGCTGCATATCGTAGAGAAAATCGTACGGCTTGCAGTACAACCATTTTCTGTACACACGATGCAACACATCGTACTGCAGCATTTCAGATTATTGCAGTTGCGGTGTAGAAGCGGTAAAAGCCAGCAAACAGTGGAATAATATGTCTTCCAAAATTTCAAAAAGAAAAGCTGATGCTCTTTTAGTTACAGTGTTATTGATTGATGAAGATGATGAACAAAAACCAGTAAAAAAGAAAAAATGGATTAAAATCCACAATAACAACAACCACATACACTCGGGCGTACAATATAATGGAAAAATCGTAACTGCCGCAGCCGTGACTCTACACACGTACCAACTTGCGTTCAAACACGACCGTTGATACGATATTTTATGGAAGCTCCGTACTGCGAACGATACGACAACTACGTACTGCGAAGCATCCAAGTTGCCTACACACGCTACGATTTATCGTTACTGCAACAGTTTCGACCGATATCGTACTGCATGCAGCACGTGTGTAGGCCCCTTTACTAAATTTTCCTTATTTTCACGTTCTAATTTCATTATTTTCACGTTACAGCTGGGAAAATAGTAGTGGAAGTTTGCCGTTCTAGGACAATTTAGGCTCAAAACTAGAACTTTGGGGGCATTTTTTGGCTCAAATGTGGGGGATCGTCCAATTTTTTTGGCTTGAACTACTCTTAACAACACAAAGAGTCACTTAATTCAATTAAATAATAAATCTATAGATCAGGTAACATCCTTTAAACTGCTGGGTATCTACTTTGATATGTCGTTGAATTGGAAAGAACATGTTAATTATGGTGATTTTAATATTAATCTGCTTAATCCGGATAATCATTCAAAGGCATTTCTTGACATACTTACATCATATAATTTAGATCGGACTATTTTTCAACCAACGAGAGTTACAAACAAGTCAAGTATGCTTTTGGATAATATTGTAAACGATTAATTTTTAGTAACACGTTTTATTTCGCCAATATTATTACAGCCACTAATGTTTCCGCCTTACACCTTAAAGCTTCGCCAGTATAGTCATCATAATTACATAACGCCATGAGTCGACTCTGTTACTCATACAATAACTATATCTAAGCCTTATTTCTAATCTATATGTATACTCCGTATTATATAACACCGATTCGATTCTACTGCTGCGCCATTCGCCTTCCAGGGTTGTCACGTCCTCGCCTATTTGAACGTCGCACGTCGCTTCTCCAAAATTTGCTTGTTACATTCGGCCATCCTGCAACAATTAATGCCCTCATTAATTTAACTCGCAGCGTGCAGATTTTATCGATCTGTGCATTCGCCATAACACCAAATCGCCTACCCTAAGGGTTTCGCCTGTGGTTGCAACCTTACACCTTTTATCGAATATCACCTCTATATTACGCCTTTGTCAGGTTCTCACTCGCCTTTAAATCGCCATAGCTCTCGTCTTTCGCTAACAGAGCATTCACCATTTGCACCTCGCCAGTCAGACTCACTCACATGCATCTTTCAACCTGACCATTCGCACTTTGCACCTCGCCAGTCAGACTCGCATGCACCTTTCAACATAACCATTCGCCTTTGGTGTTTTACACCTCGCCTCGCCAAAAAGTCAGCAAACGCCTTGCCTGTAAACGCCAGCCCGTGCCAGCGGTTGGAAATAATACGCATTGGGTACCCAAAATTCGCCAAAAGCCTCTCTCAATTTTGAGAATCGCCTCAGAAGATCGCAAAGTCTTCGTCGCTTTCGCCTGCGCATGATCCTGGACTTCCTCGCCCCTTCAATTCCACAATATCGGTTGATGGACGCCGATATCTGTCAAAAGAGGAAAGAAAGCCAGTATACAAGTCGCCAGGGGAAGAGCAACCAAATGATCGAGAGGTAGACCGTCAGTCAGACACGAAAGCGCCTTTGTGCCTGAAAGCTCACACCTTTCGATCAACGCCATGTTATCATGATAATAATGGGTTATGGTTTCGCCGTCCAATTTAACCCTCGCCATCATCTCCTTGAGCAGCTGAGCAAATTCATGCACTCTAGGAAACGCCTTCCTAAGAGCCGCCTTCCAGTCTTCCCATGAGAGGTCATATTCATCGAGCCGATTAAACCAGCACCTTGCTGCGCCTTGCAATTTCGCCTGCATAAAATACGCTCTCTCATAGTTCGACCATTCATGAATATCGCCCAACTGATCAATTTTGCTCAACCACGTGACTACGTTACAGTCCTGGCTGTCAGGATCGAAAGGGTCAATAATGTCGCAGCCTGCCCTTGCCCTTGACCCCATACAGCCCGAACTGCAAGCGGAGTCCGCCCTATCGCTACAAGCATGCTCTACTACCGCCTGAGGAACGCTCTCACCTGATTTTTCGCCTTTTCTGATGCCCTTGGTACCGCCAGTACCAACGGCCGCCTTTTGCTTCACCGCCTTTGCCATTTCGGCCGCCTCAATCTGCTTGATACTAGCTGCCAAACCGCCTTTCAACAGCCTATGTACCATGGAGACTGTTTCATCTTCCATCGCCGATTCGCCTTCGCCGTGGTCACCGTCGCTCAATTGAAGCTCGTAATCGAAATCTAACTCGTCACTTCTGCCTTCCTCCATAGGCAATTACTAGAAAAACGCCTTTTAAACACCAATGCCAATAAACACAGATAAAATACGCCACAATTTTTACAATAATCACTAATTAATTAGCACACACTTGTTTATTATTATCGTGAATATCTGAAAAATCACCAAATGTCAATCTGTCAAGGATAGCAACAAACGCCCGCCAATTGATAAGATAAGAGTTTTTGTGATATCGCCACTCACAAAGAAAAGAAGAAAACGCCAATGCGATTTAACTCGCCGAAATCGCGTATTTCACCGTTCTCCACAACAAATAACACAATACGTAGCTTATCCCGACTTCTGATCTGTAAACGATTAATTTTTAGTAACACGTTTTATTTCGCCAATATTATTACAGCCACTAATGTTTCCGCCTTACACCTTAAAGCTTCGCCAGTATAGTCATCATAATTACATAACGCCATGAGTCGACTCTGTTACTCATACAATAACTATATCTACGCCTTATTTCTAATCTATATGTATACTACGTATTATATAACACCGATTCGATTCTACTGCTGCGCCATACGCCTTCCAGGGTTGTCACGTCCTCAGCTGGGCTGAATTTTTTAGCTCAAATGATTCAAACGAAACTTACAATATATTTGTTAATAAACTGACTAGTTTAATATCAATGATTTTTAATAAAAAAATTATTAACAATAAAAAGTCTAATAGATGGATTACCAAAGGCATTAGAATATCCAGTAAAACAAAACAATACCTATTCAAGCAGAAACAACAAGGTTTAATTACTTGTGACTATTACAACTTATATTGCAGTATTCTTAAAAAAGTGGTTAGAGAAGCAAAGAAACTCTCAAATGAGAACTACATACAAAATGCACGCAACAAAAGTAAAGCTGTATGGACCATGGTAAAACGTTTTACAGGTAAACATGTAGTTGATAGAAATTATGTTCTTATTAACTTGAAACATGAAAATCAAGACCCTAAAGATACTCTCAACGAGGTGAATGCATTTTTGTTGATCAATGTCTGGATTTAACTTCTAGAAATGAAAATTATGCACTGTATAACATTCAAAGGAACGTCAACTCATTGATTTTATTTCCCACTAATTTTAATGAAGTGTACAATACAATCATGTCACTTAAAAATACTAATTCTGTTGGTGCGGATGGAATACCTGTTAAACTTCTCAAAATGATAGCCTCTGAAATAACTCCAGCACTTGTATACATCATAGATTTAACCCTTGATACAGGACATTTTCCAGATAGGTTAAAAAATAGCAGATATAATTGCTTTATACAAAAAAGGGGATAAGAGCATAATCTCCAATTATAGGCCAATCGCATTGCTGTCAAATATCAGTAAAATATTTGAAAGAATTATTTACAGTAGATTGATGTGTTTTTTTGATCATTTTAGTATTCTATCACCGTCACAAAATGGATTTAGAAAAAATAAATCCCCAATTACTGCTATATATCAAGCCCTATGTAAGATCATTGAGTCACAAAACGCACATCAGACTACATTTCTAATGTGCCTAGACCTGTCTAAGGCATTTGACAGTGTGGATTATTCAATTTTATTAAGAAAACTTGAATGTTATGGAGTAAGGGGGTTGTCACTGCAACTGATCGAGTCATATCTTCGAAATAGGATACAGAGGGTGGTGGAACAAGAAAATAATGGAGAAATAATAAGATCAGAGATCATCACAGTAAAAAGAGGCGTTACACAGGGCTCTGTACTGGGCCCCTCCTGTATCTTATCTACACCAAAAACCTTTCTAGCGCGATTAACGAGAATGTAGTTCAGTTTGCCGATGATACGTCACTAATTTTTAGTAACCACCCGACAGTAAATCCTGATAGAAATATTTTCTCTATGCTGGAAACGTTAGAAGGCTGGTTTGCTGCAAATAATCTCTTACTTAACACAAATAAAACCCAGTTAATAAAATTTGACTATAGCATACTAACTAATGACTTAATAATAATTGCAAATGGAAACAAACAGATTACTACTGTCAGCAGTGTGAAATTTCTGGGGATTGAAATTGATTCTCGGTTGGATTGGAGATGTCATGTTGATATACTTGCAAGCTGCCTAGCACGCTACTGCTATGCGTTAGGAGTGATTTCCAGCATGATAAAAACCAGATCAGCCTTAATTGCCTATCACTCATACATTCAATCAAGAATAAGATATGGGATTATCTTTTGGGCCAATTCTCCAGATATATTCCGTATCTTTATACTACAGAAAAGATGCATAAGAAACATCTATCAACTACAAAATCATGAATCCTGTAAAAATTATTTTATTGCCAACAAAATACTTACTTTACCACGCATTTATATTTATGAATCTGTGATATTTATCAGTAATAATAGGAACCTCATTGGAAACTGTGATAGACAACATAGTCACCACACCAGAAATAAATCTGATCTAATTAGTGAGAAAATGAATTTATACATACCTACAAAAAAAAAAGTTAAATTCTCAATAATAAAACTTTACAATAAAATACCAATCTCAGTCAGAAATAATCCAGTTAGAAAATTGAAAAACATGCTGTATAACATTTTAATAAAAAAAGGCCTACTATGACATTAGAGAATTCTATAATGACTCCTATTTCTGTACCACTTAAAATGTATATAATTATGTAATTTTACTCATTTCCAATTTTAATATGTTTAATATGTTTATTATATTTAAGTGTATCTTATCTTTGTAACTACTTTATTTATTGTATTTATGTATTGTACTGTATTGTATCTATTTGACATGTTCTACACCTTAGGGTATTTTCTTATTAAGAACTAATAAAGATTATCTTATTTTAGTTTATCTATATTTGTAAAAGATGTTCAAGCCAATGTTTCGCATTGAATCGCCTAAAACAAGTCCTAACCAGGGAAGTTCTCAAAATATTTTATTTTACATGTTTTGAATCCATAATTCGATATGGCGTCATTCTCTGGGGTGGCACATCAGCTGCCATCAGTCTTTCAAATGCAAAAACGAGCTATTAGAGCAATGTTTGGCCTTGGGTATCGGCAATCATGTAGAGATACTTTTAAAAATGAATCTATAATGACTCTGCCCTCTTTGTATATTTTTGAGTTACTCAAATTTGTAAAACAGAATATTCGTATGTTTAGAACACAAAACTTTTAGCATGAATATAATTCAAGATTTGACAGCAACCTACAACATGATCTACATCGCCTAGAATTGTACAAATTAAACCCATATTATATTGGTACCATACTGTATACTGTTCAATAAAATTCCAAATAACATACCTAAGAGAATTTAGCAACAATAAATTCTATACCAGTTTAAAATGTATATTATTAAATAATGCTCTCTATAGTATTGGTGAATTTCTTAACTACAATTTTAGTTACGAGGATACTGTTACCTACCATAAATGTGTCTTAGTTTCTGGTAGTTTTTAGTTTTTTTAGTTCTTAAGACCTTTGTGTCCTATATCCTTCATTTAGGCATTTATTAGAGTTTTTGGGATACAAAAATTGCATGAATTGATTGTGATCTTTAGATTAACAAATGCATTTCAATTAATTTCTCTATAGAACACCCTCTTTCTAGTGAAAAAAAGGAAATTTGTAAAATTGACACAACCTATATGTCGCCAGACCTTTTTGTGGGGTCTGGTAAAGTCGAGGGGCAAACCGCGCTCTGAAATCAGTGTACAAACCATTTGCAATCCATGAAATCACATTGCAATCTTGTAATCATATTTTGAAATCACTTGAAATCTTTTGTAATTATTTGAAATCTGTGAAATCTGTGTGCATTCCCTTGAAATCTGATTGCAATCCTTGAAATCTACCTGTATTCCTTGAAATCCATATTGAAATCAGTGTGCAATCTCTGTGTGTAACCTGTATTGAATATGTAATTTTTTGGCCATCTGGCAACATTGCGGGCCACTCGGCGGACCTTCACAAAACGTATTAAAAATACCAGTATCGCCGGTAATTCCCCGAGTAATTCCCATACCCTGTTAAAGAAAATTTAGTCCAGCTCTCGGTCCAGCTTTTTTATATTATACGAAGTGACTGTTATTGTGTTATTGCGTTACTCGAGGCGTTACTTTTGTGTTGATTTGAATGAAGTTTTAATTATTTTATAGTGGTGACATCACATAATAAGGTAAGAATTTTTTTAAAACTAAGTTTCACTTGGTATCAGAAGGAGGTTTCTATTTTAAGCTATGATAACAATAGTAGGTATTACTATAAATTGTCTAAGACTTGGCTAAACATAAGTATGTATTTATACTTAGGTCAATTTAAGTCTCGATTTAAGCAGCAGAATGTAGAACTTATATTACTTAAATAGATTGTTATACAAACCTAACCTGAAAAATATAAAATAATATCAGTCAGCTCACAAACACAAACTGCTACGTTGCCGAATTTCATTAAAACTATTAAAATTAATAGATATTTAATTTTCACATTTTTTTTGGGGGATATAAAATACAAAAAATTTATGGGTTTTTAATTTGAGATTTCAGTTTCAGTATATATATTTTAGAAATTATTTCTTAGATTTTTTACTTCCTTCGCAAGACAAAGTAGGATACCTACTATAATTATAAAATATATATTACCGAGTATATTACCTACTAATATACAGGGTGAATCATTGATATGGGCATATCAATGACTGACTCACCCTGTATAAAAATTAACTTTCGATAGTTTTGTTTTTGTATCTCTAGATCATGAAAAGCATAGTATCTCACTCGGTATCTCATTTTGGTCATTCTGTCTGTTGTGTTGACGAGATAACATAGAGGAACACCCGAGGGGACACCATTGCTGTAAATGAAGTTCAAAATGACTTTGTGTTTCCTAGGGAAGAAAAAAAATTATATAGACATCCAAAATCCAATAACACCATGGATCGAGATTTAGACAACCTGTGTTGTGTAGAAACAGCTCTAAAAGATGCACTTAATGAGGCTAACAAAATTGGTTTACTATCACAAAACAGGATTGTTTATCTATCGGCCTGGTACCAAAAAAGCCTGACGAAATAATCAATATGGAAACTGAGAGCGAGAATGAGAGTGACACCGATGATGACATAATTGTAGAAAAACATGATTTTGAAACAACACACATTATTGAAACTGAAACTGCACAAGAAAATAGGGACGGGATGTTGAAACTAAAGGATTTCTCAGCTAAAATTAAAGGCACTAATATTGATGAGAGTTCTCCTTACTTAAAAGTTACGTTAGACAATAAGGACGTTATAATTTAAAAAACCGCTTTTTGCTGGTTACTCGATGAAAATTCGGGAAGATTAAGCAATGATAGATTAAGAAGATTTTTATCAAATAATAAAGGTTCGATTAAAGGTCATAAGAAAAAAAAAGCGTCCGATGCAAATTTAAGTTATTTACCTAAAAAAAATAAAAAAAGATACAAAGAGGTAAAAAAAAAGAATCTGACGACAGTTCGGATGAAGAAATAAGTTCACCTGAATTAAATGATTCGACAGACACGTAATCCTTCAATTCCGACTGTAAGAGTGATGTAGATCTTCACTCGAGTTATCAGCAGGAAATTTTATTAGAAAGGTGTTATGCTGTTATATATGATCAGCAATGGTATATAGGAAGGACAACAGAAAAAACTGGCTCAGACACATACAAGGTAAAATTTTTGAAACTTACTTTAGATTCTCCCAAAAGTGAAGACATTGATGTGGTCTCGTCAAAATATATCTTTTATGGTCCAATAACTCTAATAGGAAATGGGCCTTTTATTTTGAATAGAGAAGAGCTTTTAAAAATTAAAAAAGAGTATAAATTGGCGAAACAAACACTGAGGTATTCCTATTTTTACTTTTTGTTGTATCAGTAGATATGTAGGTACATCTAAGCATATTTACATATTTCATATTATTGCAGATAGAGTCATGACGAGAAAATTCTGGGGTAATCTAGTAACCTCTATTAAGGTGCCACGAGAGCTGCAAAGTTTTTTTAGTTGTTATGACTTGTCACCGTTTTACGAGCCGTTTTACGTTCAAACTAGGTATTTCCATGGTAATGACGTGCATTTTTCTAAATGTTTTTCTTGTAGCCTGGGAGATGCTTGTCCCAGAATTATCTCGGCACGACTGTATGTACAGGGTGGCTCGAATTCGTGTCTATGTATAGGGAACTCGAAAACCGTAAGAGATACAGTGTCGGTCAAATTAAGGCAAAATTGCGCATTTAGGTGCCTACCAATATGCCGTTTAGAAAGTTTTAAAATTCCGAGTATTACCGGAGATATCCGGAAAAAAACCGAACTTTTGAAAATTCGTTTTATTTTTTCTTGGGCTTATTTAAAAACGGAGTTTAAACTGAATTGCACTTTTGCATTGCCACTTTTTCCGCTCTATCTAATGATGGTATCCAGTTAGAAATCCGACGTTTCGTCTTCAAGGGATCATCATCAACTTTCTTTTTTTAAATACGAACTGTATTTTTTTTCTCGTTTTTCAGATGGTATTGGCGTTATTAATATGACTATGTGTTTTTATTTAAAAAATTTTTTTTTTTAATTTTTATTATTATTTTTTTAATTATATATTTTGCTTTGGCGTAATTTTAAATAATTTAAGGTAGGTACTTTTGAAATTTTTATACTATAAAAATATTTTATTTTGTTTTTTGTATTAAGTGGAAAAATATAAGCGTATTAAAAATAAAAAATAGTAAAATTATTTCTTACGAGAATATGGCCATGAACTATTACTGAAACAAGTTGCTTACTGCAAAGATAAAATATTTCCAACTTTTAACCAATTAAAAAAATTATTTAATAGAGAACATCAACAATTTATAATCATACTACGTGATACTATAGGAACTTTGATGGAAAAACACCTATTGGAATTTTGCTTATAAATAAAATGCACTAAGCAACTTGTTTGAGTAATAGTTCATGGCCATATTTCCGCAAAAAATAATTTTACTATTTTTAATTTTTAATACGGGCTCCAATTTTCCACTTAATGCAAAAAACAAATAAAATATTTTTATAGAATATGAAAATTTCAAAAGTACCTACCTTAAATCATTTAAAATCACTCCAAAGCAAAATATTGTAAACGATTAATTTTTAGTAACACGTTTTATTTCGCCAATATTATTACAGCCACTATTATTTCTGCCTTACACCTTTTAACTTCGCCAGTCTAGTCATCATAATTACATAACGCCATGAGTCGACTCTGCTATTCATACAGTAACTATATCTACGCCTTATTTCTAATCTATCTATATACTCCGTATTATATAACACCGATTCGATTCTACTGCTGCCCCATTCGTTTTCCAGGGTTGTCACGTCCTCGCCTATTTGAACGTCGCACGTCGCCTCTCCAAAATTTGCTTGTTACATTCGGCCATCCTGCAACAATTAATGCCCTCATTAATTTAACTCGCCAGTAAATCAACCAGATCTTATCGATCTGTGCATTCGCCATAACACCAAATCGCCTACCCTAATAAGGGTTTCGCCTGCGGTTGCAACCTTACGCCTTTTATCAAAGATCGCCTTTATATTACGCCTTTGTCAGATTTTCACTCGCCTTTAAATCGCCATAGCTCTCGCCTTTCGCCAACAGAGCATTCGCCATTTGCACCTCGCCAGTCAAACTCACTCGCATGCACCTTTCAACCTGACCATTCGCACTTTGCACCTCTCCAGTCAGACTCGCATGCACCTTTCAACCTGACCATTCGCCCTTGTTGTTTTACACCTCGCCTCGCCAAAAAGTCAGCAAACGCCTTGCTCGTAAACGCCAGCCCGCGCCAGCAGTTGGAAATAGTACGCCTTGGGTACCCAAAATTCGCCAAACGCCTCTCTCAATTTGAGAATCGCCTCAGAAGACCGCAAAGTCTTCGTCGCCTTCGCCTGCGCATGATCCTGGACTTCCTTGCCCCTCCAATTCCACAATATCGGTTGATGGACGCCAATATCTGTCAAAAGAGGAAAGAAAGCCAGTATACAAGTCGCCAGGGGAAGAGCAACCAAATGCCCTCGCATTCGCCTGTAGATCGAGAGGTAGACCGTCAATCAGACACGAAAGCGCCTTTGTGCCTGAAAGCCCACACCTTTCGATCAACGCCATTTTATCATGATAATAATGGGTCATGGTTTCGCCGTCTAATTTAACCCTCGCTATCATCTCCTTGAGCAGCTGAGCAAAGTCATGCACTCTAGGAAACGCCTTCCTAAGAGCCACCTTCCAGTCTTCCCATGAGAGGTCATATTCATCGAGCCGATTAAACCAGCCCCTTGCTGCACCTTGCAATTTCGCCTGCATAAAATACGCTCTCTCATAGTTCGACCATTCATGAATATCGCCCAACTGATCAATTTTGCTCAACCACCTGACTACGTTACATTCCCGGCTATTAGGATCGAAAGGGTCAATAATGTCGCCGCCTGCCCTTGCCCTTGAGCCCATACAGCCCGAACTGCAAGCGGAGTCCGCCCTATCGCTACAAGCATGCTCTACTACCGCCTGAGGAACGCTCTCACCTGATTTTTCGCCCTTCTTGTTGCCCTTGGTACCGCCAGTACCAACGGCCGCCCTTTGTTTCGTCGCCTTTACCATTTCGGCCGCCTTTTGCTTCGCCGCCCTTGCCATTTCGGCCGCCGCAATCTGCTGGATACTAGTTGCCCAACCGCCTTTCAACAGCTTATGTACCATGGAGACTGTTTCGTCTTCCATCGCCGAATCGCCTTCGCCGTTGTCACCGTCGCTTAATTCCAACTCGTAATCGAGCTCCAACTCGTCACTTCTGCCTTCCTCCATAGGAAATCACTTGAAAAACGCCTTTTAAACACCAATGCCAATAAACACAGTTAAAATACGCCACAATTTTTACAATAATCACTAATTAATTAGCACACACTTGTTTATTATTATCGCGAATATCTGAAAAATCGCCAAATGTCAATCCACTGTCAAGGATAGCAACAAACGCCCGCCTTTTGTTATGAGTTTTTGTGATATCGCCACTCACAAAAAAAGAAGTTGCCACTGCGATTTAACTCGCCGAAATCGCGTATTTGACCGTTCTCCACAACAAATAACACAATACGTAGGTTATCCCGACTTCTGATCTGTAAACGATTAATTTTTAGTAACACGTTTTATTTCGCCAATATTATTACAGCCACTATTATTTCCGCCTTACACCTTTTAACTTCGCCAGTATAGTCATCATAATTACATAACGCCATGAGTCGACTCTGCTATTCATACAGTAACTATATCTACGCCTTATTTCTAATCTATCTATATACTCCGTATTATATAACACCGATTCGATTCTACTGCTGCGTCATTCGTTTTCCAGGGTTGTCACGTCCTCGCCTATTTGAACGTCGCACGTCGGCTCTCCAAAATTTGCTTGTTACAATATATAAAATAAAAATAAAAAAAATAAAAATTTAAGAAATAAAAATAAAAATAAAACACATACTCATATTAATAACGCCAATACCATCTGAAAAACGATTAAAAAAAAAATAAAGTTCGTATTTAAAAAAAGAAAGTTGATGATGATCCCTTGAAGACGAAAAGTCGGATTTCAAACTGGATATCATCATTGGATAGAGCGGAAAAAGTGGCAATGTGAAAGTGCAATTAGATTTGAAATCCGTTTTTAAATAAGCGCAGGAAAAAAATAAAACGATTTTTCAAAATTTCGTTTTTTCCGGATATCTCCGCAAATACTCGGAATTTTAAAACTTTCTAAACGGCATATTGTTAGGCACTTAAATGCGCAATTTTGCCTTAATTTTACCGACACTGTATATCTTACGGTTTTCGAGTTCCCCATACATAGACACGAATTCGAGCCACCCTGTACATCTAAGCATCTTTTCATATTTTATATTATTGTATTTTATAATATATTATTTTCTAGATTATTCTTGTTACGAGTTGTTTTTACTTGGGGTGATATTAGAATATATCATTAGGATTTTAATGTTATTTTGTTATGTATTTTATTTCATTTATAGTTGCCATAGAAAATGTAACTTTTCTAATAGTGTGATATACTTTTTTAATAAGGTTTGGTTGTTAAGGACATATCATAAGTATCTGTAAAAAAACTGTCTAATTGGGATAATTAATAAACAGCTCTGAATAGTTTTTTGTTCTCTATTTTTGGGCTTAAAAAGATAGTATTACTTTAAATAATAGCTTACCTTAAATGTTTAAACATCATTTTTGTTTTAAATTGGCAGTATATTACATTATAAAATCAGAATATTTTTGTTTTATTCTTCTTTGCAATCCCTACATTATTTCTGTAATCCATGAATTCTCCTTGCAATCTATGCAATCTTCGCAATCCCATTGAATTCTTTGCAATCCCCTTGAAATCATTGTAATCCCAGCACAATCATTGTATTCTTTTGTGAAATCCGTGAAATCTCTATTATTTTGAAATCAGTGTACACATTTTGGACCGCGGTTTGCTCCTCGGGTAAAGTTCACGACCCACGGAATTTCGCAATTTTCTTTTTTTCACTAGAAAGGGGGTGTCCTATAGAGTAGTTTAAGAGAAAAAAATGTATGGATCCCCCACATTTGAGCCAAAAAAAAGCCCCCGAATTTCGAGTTTTGAGGTTAATTAGGTTAATTGACGTAGAACGGCGAACTTCCTCTACTCCTTTCCCGGGTGTGACGTGTAAATATGGAAATTTTAGCAATTGGTTGCCATAATATATTTGATTTGTGCATATTTTCTTTAGTAATTTTTTTATCATTCTACTAATATTTCACTTCGCGCATGGCCAACAAACGCAAAACAAACAGGAACTATCCAACTGCTAACCAAACGATTACGACGTGGCAAAGCAGGAGCTCAAAAGACGCAAAGACGCAGGGGAGGATAGTCTGAGAATCAAGTTCGAGAACCGTGTGCCTAAAGTTGTCCTAAAAAACTGACCGCACCCGCTATTCCCGATGACGATATTATATGCTGTTGCTATCAAAATGTACGAGGCTTGAATGGTAAGACCGAACAGTTCTTTCATTCTGTTAGTTCTAGTAACTTTGACGTTGTGGCAGTGACCGAGACTTGGTTAAGCGATGCCGTGTTTGATGCAGAGTTATTTCCTACAACATTTGTCGTCTATAGAACAGACAGAAATTTTGTCGAATTGAACAGTTCTCGTGGAGGAGGTGTTTTGCTAGCTGTTTCAGATGAATACATCTCTCAAGAGGTAGACTTATCGGATTTTCGAAATAATATTTCAGTGATTATTGACATAATTTGCTGTAAGGTGTTTGTAGTTTGTAAAAATATGTTCTGATATTGGGTGATTTTAATGTTCCGTTTTATAATCATAGTATACCTAACCGTAAAACTGATTTGATGAACAATTTTTCAGATATACTTGACCTATGTCAGTATAACAAGATATTGAATACGAATAATAGGCTTTTAGATCTTGTATTTGCGAACTTTACTTGCAACATTATCAAAAACAACATGCCACTTGTTACTGTAGATGTATACCACCCCTCTCTTGAAATTATTTTTAATATTACACCAAACCGTATAATTAATTTCGACCTAAATGCGAATTTGCCTGCCGAGTATAATTTTCGTAAAGCGAATTTTCCCTACTTATATGATCTTATACTTAACGCGGACTGGTCTACTGTAGTTGAATCTAACGACGTCAATAGTGCTTGTAGTGAGTTATATTCTGTTTTGGATAGTATTTTCTCTAGTTCTGTACCTCCTAAAATGAAACGTCGCAGACGATTTCCTTCATATTACAGCTCAGAACTAATACGTAACATCTTTAAAAAAGAGAAAGCCTACAAAGATCTAAAAAAATTTAATACTAATTTTTATCGAGATAGATATAATACACTAAGGCGTACTGTTAAATTACATATAGAAATTGATTACTCAAACTTTGCAAAACAAGCAGAAAGTAACATTATTTCAGACCCGTCAACTTTTTGGTGCTTTATTAACAGCAAAAAGGCTAAATCTAGGATTCCTGGTGTGGTCAGGACGACGGACAACCATGAACTTACTAATCCTCATGACATAGTTGAAGCTTTTGGTAAATTTTTTGAAAGTGTGTATTTAAGTGATTCCCATGAAATAAATATTGTACCTGTCGTCAATAATGCTTTCACACTCGACATCTCCTCAATTTCAGAATATGATATAATTAAAGCGAGTAAAAAACTTAAAAACAAATTAATCTCAGGCGTTGACGGTATCCCAAGTTTGGTTGTCAAAGCTTGTATTAACGCGTTTGTTGAACCATTACTTCATATTTTCAATCTTATTCTCTCTGGCTGTGAGTATCCCCAAATGTGGAAAACAGCTAGGATTTCACCCATTTTAAAAAAGGGTGATGCTGGTATGGTACAAAACTACCGCCCAATTTCTATTCTATGTAATTTCTCAAAAGTATTTGAAATAATAATTTACAATTTTATTTTTAGCAATGTTAAACATACAATCTCCGATGACCAACATGGTTTTGTTTCTAGTAGGTCTTGCACCTCTAATCTCGCATGCTTCTCGCAAAATATTTGTAATTCTCTTGATGTACGTAGCCAAGTGGACGTAGTGTACACTGACTTCCAAAAAGCGCTCGACTGCATCAATCATGCACTTCTATTGAGCAAGCTTGCACAGTTCGGTTTTTCGGACGGGTTATTAAGGATGTTTATGTCATATTTATTTAATCGTCAACAGTTTGTTGAATATGAAGGTTTTAAATCCAGCCTTTTTTCGGCTACATCAGGGGTTCCTCAAGGCTCCAACTTGGGGCCACTTTTGTTTATTTTATTTATCAATGATCTTCTTGACAGATTGAAGTGTCCCAGGTTGGCCTATGCTGACGATCTGAAGTTGTATAGTGAGATCAACGGTATTGCTGACTGTAACTATCTCCAAGAAAACATCAATATCCTATATGATTGGTGTGTCGAAAACAGGCTGGGCCTTAACATCTCAAAATGTCATATTGTAAATTATTATAGACTGAAATCGCCTATTTTATTTAATTATCAGATTGACTTTACTGTTTTGGGTCGTTTGCAGCGGGTCAAGGATCTTGGTGTAATGTTTGATACCGGGTTTACGTTTGTTCCTCAAATTGAAAATGTTGCTAAATCTTCATTGAAATCACTAGGCTTTATTATGAGAAACTCACGTCAATTTGCTAATGTGACCACGCTAAAATTGCTCTTTTGCTCATACGTGCGTTCCAAATTGGAGTACTGTTGTGTTATTTGGGGTCCAATATACTCTTGCCACATCGGCGTGTTGGAAGCGGTCCAGAGAAGATTTTTCAAACTTTTATCTTTTAGATGCGATGGGTTTGGCCACCGAGAGGGTCTGATCATAATGAGTTACTAAGTCGTTTTAACGAAAGATCACTTTTATCTAGGCGGAAATTAATTATGGTAAAATTTTTGTACAATTTAATTCACAACAATATACAGTGTCCTTCTCTTCTTTCCCAAATAAATTTTTTTGTACCCCGGCTTGGGACTAGATATGACCAGACCTTCTATAGTCAAAGGCCACATACTAATGTCATTACGCAGGCACCCTTGTTTGCAACGTGTCAATCATTTAATCTAATATCTGAACTGTGTGACATTCATTTCTCGCCTATTAAGACAATTACAAATGTGCTCATGGATTTTTTGGATACATAATTTTAATGATTTGCAATTGGTAATTGGTAGGTTAGCTTAGGTTTAGATTAAGATTTTCTTTGTATTATTTTGTATTGTTGTGTCGAATTTCATGTAAGTGGGTTGTAACCTGTTTTGAAATAAAGGCTTACTTTACAAAACTAACCCAAGGCATACCCAAAATCAAGAAAAAAATTATTTTTTGGACTTAATTTGTAATTTTTTAAAGAAAAATTGTATGATCCACTGATTATGGCAACCACTTGCTAAAATTTCCTTATTTTCACGTCACGCCCGGGAAAGTAGTAGTGAAAGTTTGCCGTTCTACGTCAATTAACCTCAAAACTCGAACTTTGGGGGCTTTTTTTCGGCTCAAATGTGGGGGATCTGCAGATTTTTTTCTCTTAAACTACTCTATAGGACCCCCCTTTCTAGTGACAAAAAGAAAATTGCAAAATTCCGTGGGTCGTGAACTTTACCAGAACCCTTTTCGTGTACTATTTTAGAATTATGCAATAAATGATGATAAGACATAAGTACCCATTATCAGCAACAGTTGCCTATATGCCAATATTAAACGATCAATTCCTTATATTATGCACCTACCTGTGCCAGCTGAGTTATGGCAAATTCAGGATCTTCAACACCATAACTGGCTAAATACGGATCCACTATCCTTAAGTACAAGACACCATCAATACTCAAAGTAACATTGTCTGAAGTGATAGCACTTTGCTTCGGTATATCTACTGCTATCTCTTTAAGACTCTGAACGTATTTTACTTTATCTGCGATAGGTATTAGTATATTCAGCCCAGGTTCCAATATCCTATTAAATTTACCCATTCGTTCAACAATCCAAGCCTAAAACATTTGTTAAGAAAAAAGGTTACAAAACGATTAGTTTATAATCAAAGAATATACAAACCTCTTGTTGCGGTACAAACATTACTACTGTATTTATAGGTGTATAGGATTTCTGCCTTATAGAAATCTGCTTCCATGAATTAGATATTAGTTTGCTCTGTAAAATAAATAAAAGGTAATTTCTTAAATATTTAAATCTTATGATTAACTACCTGGAAAATTATTCTATCAAGGCTTCTGGATAACATATTGAGTGACTGACTGACTCTGTACCGGTACTTTTATAAACAATAGTGTTAGCGTTAGCGAAAATGTACACTTCACAGAAAAAGGTTTAGGTTATGTACTATCATTTTATAATAAAAGACTATTAAGATAATTCTTATGGACCAAATTCTCCAAACCTAAGTAACTCACCAAAACTCTGATAGATGGCGAAAAGATATAGTTTCATTTACAGTGGCTTTATACAGGACAGTGACGACAATGGACCAGGGCCGCCATTTTGGAGCAAATTTTCTTAAAGGTTATATGGAAGTTTCGCGTTTTTTGCATTTTTTTAGCAAGAAGCTAACAAAATAAAGCGACTGAGGTATTATATTGGTAGGAATATGTTAACCGGACCCTTAGCTAATGAAACTTTAATAATTTTCACGAAATTAACAAGCAAAATAATTGAAAGTATTATACTAGCATTTGAAAATCCCGCATGTATAAGCGGCAAGGAACATGTTTCCGACTCTTTTTGAGCGTAGTATAAAAAGAGACAGAAACTCAACCGAAAATAGACACTTATTAGCAGAATTGACAATGTAAGTGGGGTTATGAGTCAAGATTGTGACAGAGTGGTACGTAAATATAAATAATTACTTGTTTTTATTATTAATAACGTTTTAATGTGATAATCAGAATGGTCGTCTGTGTTCACGGCATGAAATTTTAGTACTTTCTTCATGATTTGTGGTATCTTCAGCAAGGTGATGTTATAAATAGTAAATGTAATTTTTAGGTCCATATTTAAATACCTTCCCAATAAAATGTTTTGAGACTGAGAGGCACAATACATATGAAGCGGCGAAGCAGGTATCCAGTTTATACAGCAGTGGATGCAAGAAAATTTTAAAGCAAATAGGTATATGGACAAAGCCATAAAATCATGTCTAGATTTAAGACTTGTTCATGTTAGAAACATCTTATTTATTTATAATCAACACAAAGAATATCAAAGCTTATTTCAATTTTCAGCCTTGACCAGAGGGAAAAATCAGATTTAATAAGGATGCTGTCAAAGAATGGATTCTGAATAATGAAAAATTCATTATGATTTTTATGGACGTTGACTACGAACAGAAGTTCATTTCATGTAATGTTGGGAAATAAAGTAGGTACACTATTTGACAAACCTGTATTTCATCTAAAATAAACATATTCATTTTACTCAACGTTGTTTGATTAACTTACTTCAATCTCTTGCCGATAAAGGTTTAAGCTAAACGGTAACAATAAAAAAAACTAAAATAAAATATACATATATTACCTAATATATTTAAAACAATACAGCTAAATAAAGAACCTTAAACATGGAAAAAGCTGTAGTTTCTTGAATTAAATTTTTTAATACAAATAGTTTTTTCAAGGATTTACTAGCATATTTGTGCTTGCAATAATTTACTTTTTTTATTGAAATACTACATATCTACTAATTATTTTTTGACTCATATTATGACAAGGTTCTGTGATTACTATCTATTTTCCATTTCTACAAAAAAATAAAATATGTGCATGGTAAAAAATCCAATCCATTCTCGACTTCTCAGTTTGCTCGGAAGAAGGCCTCGATATGGAATCTGAAGATTTCAAGGCAAATTTACACTTTGTAGAAGCCTTTTTTTCCGCGTTGGGTTTGCAAATGGAAAATATGGTTGGGATAGCATTTGGCTTTAACTTCTTATCTCATATTTATTCCTCCCACATGCCTGGTGCAAAATGAATCTGCAAGAAAAGATAAACCGTTACTACATTGTAATGTACGCATCACTTAATTAAGCAAATTGAGGAATGACATTTGATGAACATGTTACTTAGACTGTGTTGTATGATGCTGACTAAGCTCGAGTCAGCTAAACCAAGACTGGTGGTTGAAGAATTTCATTTAAAATACATTGCAGGTAAAATGATCTAATTTGACAGCAATGTATAAAGGAGTTCAACCACCAGTCGTAGTTCAAATAAGCTGAGTTTAAGCCTCTATTTTACAACCAGGCCCTAATAACTACATAACAGTAACTATATGATGTTAAACATGGAATTATATAGACGTTAAAGTATTTTTTGTACTTCCAGGACTAAAAGGGTTCATTTAATCCTAAGGGACTAATCTAATCGTGATCACAAAGTTAATGATACTGACAACTTGTTTAGTTATACTGTAACTAAGTGTTTCAAAGTAGAATAATACAATATTCAGCTGGTAAAGAAAAGCCTAATATAACCTTGTATATAAAACACGGCATGCACCTGCAGTCTACTACATTCATATAAATACAAAGAGTAGAATATAACAACACTCTTTGGTGTGACAAAAAAAAGCTCGTGAAACAATCACCCTTCAACTTTACATGCCCACGTTTTTTTAAAATCACTACATTTAGGATTATAATGTATTGGTGGGCCTGTAGGAGGCCTGCAGGGTATGTAAAAGCCTACTTCTGACTAAATCTTATCGATAATCTACTTTAAAATACCACTTATTTACCTACCTTGGTACCTTCGAAAGCAGCAAATCTACACTTTAAAACGTAATATAACTTTAATGTCTAATTGGATATACCGAAACTATACACACAGCTTTAATAATCAGCAAAAAAATTACTAGAAAAACGCATAAGATCGCTATAAATCACAAGAACTTATCCACAGCCCCATACGAAAACAAACCAAATTTGCTCCAAAATGGCGCAGCCAATCAGCGCGCTGACGAAACATTGTCGTCACTGTCCTGTATAAAGCCACTGTAGTTTCATTTACAGTTTCATTTAAAATATTCAGTTAAAATCATATATATATGGTTAAAATATTTTGCCCTCTGTTGACGACAATCTGCACTTGGTAAATACAGATTTCATTTTTAAAGGGGTGTCGTATGCTGTCGGCATAAATATATCGGGCAGTAACAAGGTTTATGGACCTTGGGGCAGGAATGCATCATTCAAACTGGCAGTTGGGGGAGTAAGGGACTGGTTAATACTTGTAGAATCTGAATACTATTCTCAGATATTGACAAGGTCATTTCTTTCTTTAGAATAAAATAAACTTGAAATTAGAGGTTTGGGAGTATGTTATATATTTTAATTTACTTAGGTATTAATTAGGCGGGAACGTGAGCTCGACCTAGACCGAACACGAGCTAACTCGAAAATTACGGGGCAGACGAAAAAAACACTTACTACCAAAAATATGTATTTTGATAGCGTTTAATCTATAGTTGTAATTAAGAAAATCGCTCTTTTTAAAAAAGACGTTTTTTTCCAACTTATTCGCGAATATCTCAAAAATTATTAAATAAAAAAAAAATTAATGACAATTTGGAATAAAAAGTTTTTATGAATTTTTTCGTCAGACGCTAAATAACGGAGGAATTTAAAAAAGGAGAAATTTTTTAGAAATAAATTTCTTTACCACCCTGTTTTTTAAAAAATGTATTTTTATTACGGCGAGATGTTAACGGATTCCTTTAACCGTTTCCAACTTAAAAACTAACTATTTTTTTCAAAAAAAATTACGATAAACAAATCGAGATTTTCATTAAATCGGCTGTAATTATTGTAATACGGTATAAGCGTTATAACTAAACGGTATATAGCAAAAAGATGGGTTTCTTGGGGTACTTTAACGCGCAGTATTTCGTTCGATCGTACGACGTACGACGTTTCGTTTTTTTTGAATTGGCTAAACGTAATTTTTCTATTTTCCCAATTTTCTCCGTAGCGGAGAGAGATATCTCAAATCGGTTTGGGCCAGTGTCTGCGTCGTCTGAGGGTCGATCGAAACGACACGCTTCTATAACATTTTTCGATAGGACATCAAATAACGTAAGTATTCGATAAAATATCTTTTTCGTCTTAAAAATGAGCATTTTCTTCATATTTAGCCACAAAATAGGGAATTTCGTAGGTGGATGATATTTTTCGTTTCGAATACATTAGGAGGGGGTTTTTGGGAATGCCGAATTCGATTTTGGCATCGAGAAGGTCATATGACATTTCTGTACAGAAATATTTCGAAAAAGTAGAAATTTTGAAGAAAAAAAATAACACCCTGCATATACTTTGGAAAATGTTATTTTATTGATGGTAAGATGTAAATGGCTTCCTTTAACCGTTTCCGAGTTAAAAACGAACAATTAGGACATGTAGTTGGACTCAGTTGGAGGGTACGTTTTTAAGTTTTCTTACCCATAGCCTGATTTAGGCAAACCATCTTTCATGCGAGCGGAATATTAGCATTTTTATAATTATTAAAAAAGGACGTAACCGGCGGCGGCGTCTTCTGCAATACGTGGATACAACTGCATGGCAGGCGTGGGTATGCTGCGGCTACTACAACCGATTTAAAAAGTGCAATTTGTTAAATAAATATAAAATGCACACATTTTGCTTCCCATCGTTTTTCTTGGGAGCTTCGTGCTATGGCTATTTTAGAGTTTAACTCGATATATCTACCTAAAATCATTTTATAAATTATAAAATGCTAAAATGTAGAAATTAATTTGAGAGAAATTTTTTATTCTATACACATCAGCGTTTGGTAGGTCGATGCGTTAATTTCAATTTTATACTCAGATTAAATTTAATATAAAGCACTTTGCAATACATATGTATTGTTGATATAATTTTTGTAATGTTTTAAGCAACAATACAGCTTAAACTTGGTTTAAAAATTTTTGAAATTTTAAGAGGTTTTGTTTTGTTTACAGAAAAACAGTTTAATTTTAAGTTGAAGAAGTAGGCCATAATCTCGCAGTGGACAAGACTTTTATTTCACTTCTATTTTAATTTTATTTCGTTTTCTTACTTTCCAAATATAAACACAACAAGTGCAATGTATAATTAAATGTCTTCTATTTTTTTCCCTGTCGCATGACCCAGCTCACGCTATATGTTTAGATTAAGACAAGTCACATTCCCAATTTAACGTATCAACTTACCAAACATTTTCTATAAAACAAAAAATAGAGCAAAAAATAATATGTCACAACTTTTGTTAGTAATGCTTACCCTTTTCAGAAACATAATTTGTGTAAATATTTGCATCTACGACAGCTTTTTAATATTTTCACTTTCTTTCGAGAAAAAAAAAATCATAGTTGTACATATTTTATTATAAAGTTACATTTTTTGTCAGGCACACCTATTGATTCATTTAATAATTATTAAGGGGATTGCGTAAATGTTTAGTAATTTTCTGCTACCTAAATTATTAGTGCAAAATAAATTATAGTTTAAAAAAGTAAAAAAAACATGCTTTGATCGAAACCGATCTAAAAAATTATAAAATAGAATAAAGTGATCCAAAAATATGATTTTATTTTAAAAAGCGTGGGGTGCTTAAGTGCCATAAGTTTATCACAAAAATCAATTTATCGCTTTGATTGACCAACAGTTTATATGTCAAATTTGATTGATTACTTCAATTTACTAGCAGACTATATGAAGTTATCTTATCATTTCAACATGAGTTTATCGGCAAAAGTCAATTCATCATTTCAGATGACCAATAATTTATATGTAGATACATTAGATTTAACTTCTCAAATGACTTGCAGTTTATATGAATATTTTATTTAAGTATCGTTTCAATTGACTGGCGGTTTGTAAGAAGCACTAGATTTATCGTTTCAATCGACTATCAGTTTATGAGAAGAATCAATTGTTCGTTTTGATTTACCAACAGTTTAAGTATATGCCAAATTTCATTGATTACTTCAGTTGACCAGCATATTATATGAAAGATTAATTTATCGTTTCAATTGGGCAGCCGTTTATATGCAAAATTTCGTTTGAATTAACAAGAGTTTATTAGCAAAATTCAATCATTCCAGATGACCAATAATTTATAGGTAAATTAGATTTACCTTCTCAATTCACCTGCAGTTTATATGAAAATTTAATATAAGTGTCGTTTCAATTGACTGGCGTAGGTCGAGCTCACGTAATATACACTAGATTTATCGTTTCAATTGAATATCAGTTTATGAGAAAAATCAATTGGTAATCTTGATTTAGCAACAGTTTTATGCCAAATTTCATTGATTACTTCAATTAACCAGAAGATTATATGAAAAGTTAATTTATCATTTCAATTGACCAGCAAATTCTTTGCAAAATTTCCTTTTAATTAACAAGAGTTTATCAGCAAAATTAAATTAATCATTCCAGATGACCAATAATGTATACGTAAATTAGGTTTATATTAAAATTTTTGCAACTGACTGGCGGTTTATAAGAAACACTAGATTTATCGTTTTATTATAAAATAATATCATAACTACAATGGCAAACGAAATCCGGACAAAGTGGTCAAGGTCAACTTGTTTCCAAACAAGTCGCCGCCGGCGCTTGAAAAATAGCATCCCTCTGTTAGTGTTTGAAAGTACTACGGTCATCCAGAGCCCTCTGCTGATATTCATGTTAACTTTGTTAATATCGATTATTTATTTGCATTTTTCAGGATAATTTAGTTTCCGTAGCGCTTCGTAGGTGGAGACGTTCCTGGGGCTATTTTAAGCGACGGAGAAATTTTAGCATTGCGATTATCTTAATAGTCTTTTATTATAAAATGGTACTATGTACAGCATCGACAAATAAAAATATTATTTTTGTTGAGGTACACTGTACAGTACAGTTTACCACAGTTTATACCGTCAAATTGGGACTTAACGATACTCCGACAATATAATTTCATTCCTTCGCATATTTCACTTTTCGAATGGCCCTCCGCTCGCTACCGCTCGCTACGGGGGCTCAAGAAAAGGAAACTAACCAGGTGCTAACCCAATCTAACCCAAGACATACCCAAACAGAGTTGCCAACTGCTCTGACCCGTTTTCCCCTCAAAAACTTGCGCGATTCCCCACATCCCTCATGATTTTTTTAGGTTTGTCAGATTTGGACTATTTGGAGTAAGTAATGAAAATAATGGCAACATGGTTTCGGGTCTATTCATTAAAATAGCAAAAAATAAATTAAAAATGGTTTACTTAGTTTTATGAGTGAAAAAATCACGTGAAACTATAAAGCATGTTGCTTTTTCTGTCGATAATTTACAGTGCTACAAAATCCCCACAGTGCTTATATCCCCACACCTGATGAAATTCCCCACGTTTTGGGGAATTCCCCACAGATTGGCAACCCTGTACCCAAAAACAAGAAAAAAACAGTTTAGAAATATAACCTTTAAAAAAAAATTAAACACCGACGGGGTTTGAGCTCGAGTCGCCGAAGTGAAGGCTAACCATGCAAACCCCTAGACCACCAGGGCACATACAAACGATTGGTTGCTTCACGAAGACATGGCGCGCAGGCAGGCGATGGTGCGCGCGCACGCATGGAATGAAATGATATTGTCACAGCATCCGCAAGTCAAATTGGGTATGGTATAAACTGTGACTTTACTGCCGACAAACATAAAGGTGCGTATAAATATAGCGAGACGCGCGCGAGCCAAGCCTATTCTTGGAAATTCGTGGCTCGCGGCAACTTTTTTGAAGCAGCGAGCTCGAGGCGAGCCTACCGCGAGTATCCTGTATCCATCAGGAGAGACGCACATGCCACGAGCCATCGAAACAAAAGCAACGGGGTTTGAACCCGGGCCGTCCTTGTGAGAACCAACCATCTAGTCCTCTCGGCCACGAAAGCTCTTGCGACAAACCGACTACATCGCGAAGACATGGCGGCATATTCCATGATTGACAGCAGCGCCGGTTCCAGCGCTAGAATTAGCTGCTTATGTTACAGGTGTCTGCGGTGCAATGAATTGTCTCAGTGTTGCCAACCGTAGCGGAATTCCGCTACGGTAGCGGATTTTTAGTCCTTGTAACGGCGTAGCGGCGGCAAGACCATTTGTAGCGGAATTAAAAAAAAAACATCAGTAATAGTCGAAATAAAGTAATTTTAGCATTTTCCTTTAAAAAATCGCCCGATTGGCTGTTCTTGTGATAGGTCACGTTGACGTTGGAATTAATCAGCCAACTTTTCAGAAACCATATCAATTTATCTGCATGAGTTGATAGTTACAAACACGATGGCAGGAACAGAAATGGACCCATGGCATCATTTACTAGTTTATAGGATATATTAAAGAAAAAATCGAGTGACAGCGGTTTTTTGTCACATGTAGCGGAATTTTGATACCGCGTAGCGGAGAGATGCGGAAGCAGGTTGGCAACACTGAATTGTCTGGAAATTCTTTGGTGATTCAGTAGTTAGATGCTAGGCCTGCGATGTGATACGGCGGCTCGGGGTTCAATTTTTGTCGGTTTTTTAAATTTATTTTTAAGGTTCTATGTCTAAAACGTGTTTTTTCTTCATTTTGGGCATGCCTTGGGTTAGTTTTGGTTAGTTCCTGTTCATTGAGCCGCCGCGCCGTAGCGAACGGAGGGTCACGCGTGAAGTGAAATAATAAATTACATTGGGCTCATTAGGTGTCGTGCTAGGGCTAGGGCCAAGTGTGTCGGACGGTGACGGCACTGTCGGTCCGTGTCGTGTCGAGCTCGTGAGTAGGAGGGCTAGAAATCTCTCCTTAGTAGAGATGAGCAATATTTCACACTGTTATTTTTTTCACTGATACCAAAAAAATCACCGGTAGCAGTTGTTACCAGCGTTGAAGTAAAAGCGTGATGCGTTAAGTGATATCACATTAGCTGCTGCTTCCAAGCCTATATTGTGATTTGCCAATACGACCATAAATACCATGAGATGTGCCGACAAGCGATATCGTGCCAACGAGCGACTTGCCGTAATGTCGATTGTTGAGTAAGCTTTAAATTCCAATATCTCTATAAGAATTCCTTTAGGCTTTATCGCATTTAAGCACGCCACTAAAAAAAGCCGCTAAAGAATGTATAAGGCATGCGGCAGTTTAACGTTCCATGATTCTAGAATAGGCGGTTCGGTATTCTCACTAACTCATCCATTTAGCCCATTTAACCCCTAGCCCCAAATTTCTCAGGAATTTATGAGATTTTCCGAGATTTTTGGCCATTACGGACTTAGCCAAATTTTCGACAATCTCGAAAAAGATAGGGCTCTAAGAAACTTACAGACGAGCCAAAGAAGCTCTGAAGCGAAGGAAAAGTCATTGTAGGTCCAGCACTCTCAACTGGTACCGAATCAGTCTCCTACCGAATTTATTGAGTTTTTCTGAGATTTTGCAACCTCAGGACAGCCGAATTTTCGACAATCTCGAAGAAATGAACGACTCCACTAAGCTTACGGACGATCCGAAGGAGCCCCGACGCGAAGAAAAAGCCATTGTAGAGCCAGCACTCTCAACTGGTACCGAATCAGCCTTCTACCGAATTTATCGAGTTTTTCGTAGTTTTTGGTTTTTGGCACTTTTTTCAGTTAATAAAAATTCTGGGGAAGCTCAAATCGAGGCAAGGCTCCACATATGGGAGTTAGAGCGTCACTCGGCCGGGTCGAGTCTACGCGCCCCCTACTGGATCACCCCGAGCCGCATGTGACACATAGTACACCTTGGCCACTCACTGGAGCGGTTCCAAAGACGAATGCGCTGCCCCCAGCGACGCACGTGCGCGCGGACGCCACTTATTGTCATATTCGCGGGATCGCGGTTATATTTGGATATTTCTATTGTATTAACTGGTGTCCACACACAGGAATATCACTTTGGCTTCCTGACTTCCGCATGCGCAGAGTACTGGTGCGTTTGTTTACAAGCGTCTAGGACTTCACACATGGCCCTCCGCTCGCTTCGAGGCGCAACCTAACAAAACTAACTGAAACTAACCCAAACTAACCGAAATTAAAAAAAAAACAAGCATAATCTTTAAAAAAAAGTAGAAAAATATGCATTGCCACCGACGGCAATCGAACCCAAGCCGCCCGCATAACGAGCAAATGCTCTGACCACTACACCACTGTACTCGACGCGCCGAACAGATTCACTAATCGCGGAAATAATTCGTCTTATTTTATGATTAAATCAAACCATTGTTTTATTTTTTTCTTGTCCATAATACAACAAATACAAATAGAATGTCTTATCAAAGTCCCTATGTTTGGAATCATAAAATAAGACGAGTTATTGAATTATTGTTTCCGTGATTAGTGAATCTGTTCGGCGCGTCGAGTATAGATCGCTTGAATATAATTTGCTGCACCTTAAGACATGGGCAATTGAAGTAATGATTCGGCCACTCGTACTCTCTGCGCATGCGGAACCCAGGAAGCAAAAGTGATATTCCTGTTTATAGACTCGAATATTGTATTATGTTCTTATAAGTTTTTGTTTTGGAGTGAAGTGAAAAGAACTGTAACGAGATTAGGGGTTTCGTTTCAATGGCGCCGATTAAAAAAAAAGGTGTGAACATTTTTTGAGCCTAGGTGCATGCTATTCAATTTGCAATATGTGCAAATTTAAATTTTCTTATAGAACTAAGGTTAAGGTTTTTGTTTATTAACACTTATTGTTTTGTTTTATATGTAGTAAAAGTTTGTGTTTGATTTTTTGTTAAAAATATTTTTGTTTCTTTTGTTTTTGTGTTAGTATTACTTACCTGCCATACTATTATATAGAGTTTCGAATTTTATTTTATTTTGTAGGTGTAAGTTTAAAAATATAAAATATATACTTTTTTCTCATTGATATTCTTGCAAATGCTTATTTGGGATTTGGGGAATTTATTGGTTTGTCGCACAACACTTTAATCCTTTTCCAAATTTGCACACAAACATTGGTATTAATAATTACGATATCCGGTTCATTGATATGATCGCGGTATTTTGTTTACGATATCCTAACCCAGTATTCGCAGTCAGAAATCGTTATCACGTCACGCTTTTAAATCACTGATATCAAAAAGTACCGATATCAGATCATAGATATTAAAAAATCACGGTATCGCTCATCTCTCTCAGTGCGTTTTCACATTGCACGACATGATATCGTTGTCGTCGGGGCATGCAAAATTGCAAAATATACAGAAACAGATGGCACGTTTTCACACTGTCCGGTAACGGCAACGATATCGTCCACGTTAAACGACATGTCGTGGACTTCATCGCTCCCCGTACTTTGTCGGACGACAAAATCTGTTTATTTATTTTGAGAGGTTATATGAACAGCTAGTCGAAACTGCGTATTTTGTTTTTTCATACTGTCCATTAGATGTTTATAATAGGTAGTTGAATGAATATTCACTCATACCAAAGTAATTACAAAATTTTAGAGGTTTATTTTGTAATTTTTCAAAAAGAACTTAAAAGGCTCCCTCGATGTATCTAGCCTGTACAATCGGGTGTATCCAATATTTTCTCTTACTTATTAGAATTTCGTCCTAAATACAAAAGACACAGTAGGGTACACCTTTTGTGACAGGACGCCATGATTAATATAAATAAATATTAACACAAACCGCAAATCGTCACAACCTGTCGTATAGTGTGAAAACGTGACCGATATTATCGTCTGCCGTATGTCGTTACTGTCTGGCGACAATG
>MU184249.1:25374-49966 GCA_016904865.1 Pissodes strobi | reverse complement strand
TTAAGGGTAAATCGGCTTTCATTACATTAAGATTGGCGTTCATTACACTAATTCATATATTTATCAGTTTTTTTTTTCTTGATTTTGGGCATTGCCTTTGGTTAGTTTTGTTTGGTTGCGCCCCCGGAGCGAGCGGATGGCTATCCTCTCGTTGTGAAGTGAAATATTAGAACGACCACAGCGGGCTGCTGCCAAATGGGCAGGTCTGAAGGTTGAAAATTTGCTATAGGCAGACGCGCGTATCTATGTTTAGGTCCGAATGGCAATTGAGCGCCCGACAGCATCGCCAGTGTTTTATCGGTAAAACCATATATGTAGAACTTGTTACATATATGGGTAAAACAATGCTAGTTTACCCATGCTTTTGCGGTGCAATCAATTATTGCTTCCAAATGCATTGGTGGTCCAGTGGCTAGATGCAATGTCTGTGATACGGCGGCCCGGGATCTATTCCCATGAATTTTCTTTTTATTTTTTAAAGATTTTGTTTGTCAAAGATTTTTTTTCTTCATTTTGGGCAAGTCTTGGGTTATTTTTGGTTAGTTTTAGTAGGTTACGTCCCATGCGTGAAGTGAAATATTAGACATTTTAAAATAGTAAACAAATCACTACAATGGCAATACTGTCGGGCTCCCAGTTGTCATTGGGACCTAGACTTTAGTCTCCACCTACATTTTAATATTTTGAAAAATCAGGAAGAAAGAATAACTTTTTTGACGAATGAGTTTGAGAAATGGGCCCAAATCTAGAGGTCAACCCTGTCTTCGGTCAACCAACAGGCTGGGTTCACACACATTTTACTCTTAACCATCTACACAAGTCCATCTGGCTGACGAAACCTGGGCTTGCGCGCGAATATTTTTTTTCACTTCATTCAATGCCCTCATCTCGCTTCGCTCGCTCTGGGGCACAACGAAATAGAACTAACCCAAATTTAAAATAAGGAACAAACATAAGCTTAAAAATATTAAAAAAGTCTTGCTACCGACGGGAATCGAACGCGGACCATCCCTTCGCAAGCACAGAATCTGACCACTGCACCACGAGACGCGCTGACAGCAATTTCCTCGACCGTAACATGTTTGTCAGAAATGTGTTTGTGATGCAAACTCGCAACTCCAGGGCTTGTCAGGCGGGCGGATGATTAAGAATGAAGTATCTGCGCCCGGCTCAACTAAAAAATAAAAATGTAACACAAGACAGAGGTGACTTGTGGTGTCACGCTGTCAGCTGTCACACTTGGGTTTGTATTTTGCTTTAACAAGGGAAATTCTGTGCTGTCACAACTGCCACGTGACAGTCGTGGTGACTAGTGTTGCCACCCCTATTACAATAGGTGTGTTCTAGCAGCGATTTCAAACGGTTCCAAACCGTCCGGAGTTTGCGCATAGCGATATAAGCGACGCTTATATCGTTATGCGCAAACTCCGGATGGTTTGAAACCGTTTGAAATCGCTGCTAGAACAAACCTAATAGTAATAGATCTATTATAATCAGGTATTTTCTATTACGCTATTTCCAAGGGAAAAAGAATCTATTACTTTTTTCGTTATATCATGTTTAGGCTACCAAAAATGTTAACAAGCATCTAGTTCTAAAATTCTTAATATTAAACACAAAAATAAAATAACAAAGAACACTAATTTAAGCCGCACAATACATAGCACTACGAAAGGAATAAGTAAAACCAAAAACGAACAAACAACAAAAAATACTGTGCACACAGTGAACATAGCACCAAAATGCCATTGGGAATCCCATGCCCATCAAGTTTAGGTGCTGACAGTGCTAACACCTACCTAATAGAAAATAGATAAAAGCAAAACCTAAAACTCTAAACAAACTGAACAGCCGTATAGTGGGTCATAGCCCGACAGATGTCGTTGGATTTGTAAATCAGAACAGGAAAGCACGTCTAGTCCTATTTATTTTTTATTACAATTGATGGCAATGGTATTTCGGCTTTGGCTTGGAAAGCCGTAAAAAAACACAAGGGTTTTTCAATTTACAAAATTACATTCAAAATATACGCCTTTTGTGAAATTACACACAAAATACACGCTTTTTGAGAGCGTTCGAAAAATGCACGCAAGGCAATCAAAATGCACACAAAGCGTGTAATTACACGCTAATTGGCAACACTGCGACAATGATATCGTGTCGTGTAATGTGAAAACGCTCTTAGTCGTGAGTCGTGTCCTGTATATAGATGAAGTTAGCTCCACTAAAACTATCTTCTAATCAAAGGGCTAAGGGCTGGTACCGCTTTACGCCCAAATGTTAGCGGAATTTAGGTATGACCTGTTAAGGCGTCTAACCGGTGTTTGTGGGATTGATCCCAATATAATATCCTACTGCTTACTGCTGTTTCACGCTAATTATTAACAAATACTACCTGTAAAGTTCAACCAACATGAGGCAACATCTTTTAGAAATACTGCCAGCAATTTATGCCTGTATAATTTTCCGTAGAAATTATAACGTGTCATATAGAAATTGCAAGGAAAATTACACTAGCGTCTTCAGAGCACGGTCTGTTTTAAACTTTTCTGTTGGCGCGCGCATCACAATGTTTACATTTGATTTTTAAATGTAATGCCCTCCGCTCGCTTCGCTCGCTCCGGGGTGCAAGCAAACAAAACTAACCCAAATTTAACCTTAAAAAAGTTAGAAACATGGCTTGGCACTGACGGGAATCGAATCCGGATCGTCGTATCGCAAACACAGTATCTGACCAGAGATCAGATCAGATCGTTGAAAGCAATTTAGTGTATCTTACATACGTAATTCTGCCGATTCGGCTAACGTCGTGTTGCGTCGTGGAACCGAACAGAAAAATTTAAAACAAATCACTGTCGGAAGACGCTACTGAAAATTACATATAGAAATAGCAGCAATTTTTGACACAAAATAATTTAGAACATGTACTGAATTTCTTGCAAGATCTGCGTGTAGAATTGCGCACTGAATATGACCTTTATCGTAACAAGAAACGGAAGAGGGTAAGGACTGAAGGGACAACTAACCCAACATTTTTAACGTGTGATTTTGTGATTTTCGTCCTTTGATAATAATGATTAATTTTTCTTCCCAATTTGTTAGATTTTCTGATAAAATTGTCTGGTTATAGAGAAGAAGTTGGTTTTATAATGAAAGAATATGATAAATTCTCTTGTTTGTGTGCTCACATTATAAGAACAAGCACGTGAAGCCGTGAAGCCATAAAAAAATTTATTAAAACCGTAAAAGTGGATGTAAATTTAAGAGGTCGCGATCTTTATCTCTCTTGCTCAGCCATTTTCGACAACATATTTTTATTTGCGTTTAATTTCTAAAGCCAACAAGTATAATTGCAGCTAAATTTCAAAAGACGACGCTTACCTGTTTGTGTATTATTTCAAAAGAAAAAGGTGCACATTTTACATACTTTCAACAAATTAGCATTTTAAAAGGAAAAGCCTAACACATTGACCAGGGAAGTCCCTTGTCAAAGGCCTAACATAATTACAATCTGGGCAAGTTCTCAGAATCCCAGATCAAGCATTGCAGCAAAATCTTGCAAGTATGCAAAGTATAAATACTTGCTATTTTTAACGCAATATATATCTAACCTCTGGATGAACTTCCGCTTCGTCTTCGGTCGGGTCAACACGCGTTGTTTATCGGCTCCTTGTCGCCATTGGGTGGCAAACGTTCAGTGACCGTGGTTTCTCCCCGAGGAAGAATCGGGTGTCCTAGCCAGAAGAAATCCCCATTCACGCCCGCATCCAGGCCGGGGGAAACGGATGTTCCAGTGGGATCATTTCTGTCTGTGCCTGCAAAGCCACCATTTCAGATGTGTGCCTGCTTACAGCCACCATTTTAGATGTGTTTCTGATAGTTGGAGCCTTCAAGAGAGCGCATGCTCGACATCTTGATGGGTCTAAAATATAGTTCCTCCGATCCTACAAAGGTGTAACTTATCTGGGAGGGTTGCCCCAGCTCTAGCTAAGCCCGGACGGGGGCCTTACAGGGCGAATGCGCAAAACCCACTAACAGAACCCTCCCTAACTGCTCGATCGCTTGATATGTTTGTTTCCTTCGCCACAGTGGAAGTATAGTAATTAATACCAAGGAACGAACCAATTTTTGTTATTTATTTTTTTATAAAAAGGGGAGAGAGAAAGATAGAGAGTAATCTACGGATTTCTCCAGATTGAGTAGCTACTTTACGTCACTACCACAACCATAAACTTGACTATGACGTAATGAACTTAACTAACCAAGCCTTTTTGGAAAGTTGGAGGAAATATCATTTTTGCTTTATCGACTCAATCAACCAATGTTGCCAGCGCTGGTTATTCTTCACCAGATCTGCTGATTTTTTATGCACCTGGTGAATTGGTGAAAAACTTTAGTATTATGACCAAAATCTGGTGATATTTATAATTTATTTTGCGCCTTATAATGAAAGAAAAAAATCTCGAAATTTTGTTAGCGCTTTGATTAAAAGATATTATTCAATTAATGATTTATCGTTTTCATGTCAGTCTTTTCCTTTTTTTTGGTGCAAGTTCGTTTAATAGTTATTTTTGTTACAAGTACCTAAAATAAAGTTTTTCAGGACGAATCATTGCTGTTCCGGACGAGGCGTTAGCCGAGTCCGGAATAGCAGATGAATCCTGAAAAACTTCATTTAGGTACGTGTGACAAACACTATTTTTTGTCATACGCTCCCAAAATTTTGTTGTACGCTTTTTACAATTCTTCAGAACGCTTAAATTTGCAAATTTACCATAATTTTTGAAATCATAATGTTCGAAAAAGTAAGCTTAGAAATTGACATCGCAGCAACTATTTGACAATTTTGTCATGTCATTCGAAATTTGACATTTAGACCTATTCAGGAATTTTGGAATAGTCCGTAAAGGTTGCCATGACGACTTTTAGGGACTAGGCCTAAAAAGAAGCATTTTACGGCCCGAAATGAGTCTGTAAAATAGCTATTTTTGGGAGCGTATAACAAAAAAAGTATTGTTCGAACATTGTTGTATTGATGTGGATCATGGTTTGTTCTTGTTCACCTTGCCAGGGTCTCACCCCAACAAGGGTTTGGCTTTGCTGCAAGGCAATTCGCCAGTACGATTTGAGGGACCTCCAATAAGTCGGGCCTGTGCCCCTGGAGATTCCCGAGCTTTGCACAAATATAAGCTACTGAATTGCACAGACAGAAATGGTCCCACAGGGACATCCGGTCCCTCCCGACCTGGATACCGACGTGAATGGGTATTTCTTCTGGCTATAAACTATGAAGTGCACAGAAATGTTTCTGGCTAATGAACTGGACGGCTAGTGTCTTATGCAAAGGGGCTTCACACAATGCAGATATAACCAGTTGCTGTCAGAGAGACTTCCCATATCCGCAGGGCCTACGCCCCGATCTCCTTCGGATCACGTAATCACGTGCAGGAAGTTGGAAGAATCTTCGTAGGAATCGACCCTACATTAAGCGACCCACCCTAAACACTGTCCTAACCGGCCACGACTTCCCTTTTCGAACCGATGGGGCCCCCAACGCTTTCTGCCGTGAATCACGTGCACTTCCAGTGCGAAGTCAGGTTAGAAAACCAGGCTTACTTCCCACGCCCGAACACCACCAACTCCAAAACGGAAGTGTGGATCATATCATGGTTTCATTTTTGGTAGCACTTATTGGCAGTGTTGCCAGTCTAGTACAATTGTACCAGATCTAGTACTTTTTGAATACATTCAGTACGCAAATACGTTTAGTCTGAAATCTAGTACGTTTTCAAAATGTTACTGACACTATAATAAACATGCCGCTTTTAATCGGCGGGCACTCACATAAGACACATTTCATATCAACAAAAATTATAAATAGTTTATAATTTTTGTTGATTTCTGACCATTAAAAATTGTTTAGTTTTAAAAAATTACATAGATACCTACTTATTATATTGGAAAAATATTTATTTTTTGATTTCATTATTTAGTTATATAGGACTATACGACATTATTTTTATTATTAAAAGTTATTTACGATTATGTGTACCTAATTAGATAATATTAAAAAAATGTTTTATTTTCATCGCATTTTTTCCCATATTTGATGTGCTGAAATTATAGTACTTTTTTATAAAATCTAGTACTTTTTAACCCCCAATCTTGTACCAAACAAAAATAATTTCTGACAACACTGCTTATTGGCTGTGGCAACTGTGGCTTACAAAACTATATTTGCACTTCCGGTCCTGCCGTCGTAGGATGAACACGTTGGAAACGGATTACAGAATTCGGCACGGTTAGTGGAAGCCATTTTGCTTAGAAAACTTGTTTCAATCCTACGGGGGGAGTCTGGAAAGTCGTGCCGGCTGGACAGTGTAAGGGGTGGGTCGCGTAGTGGAGGGTGATTCCTACTAGGACTCCAGGGAATTTCCGTGCGTGGTAGCGTGGCCTGTGGGCGGTCGAGGATTTATCCTGCGGGGATTTGGAGTCTCTGACAGAAAGTGGTTATACCTACGGTGTGCGAAGCCCCCTTGCATAGAAACTCAGTCGTGCAATTTCTAGCCAGTGTAGTCTGTGCCTTTCATAGTTTAGCCAGAAGAAATTCTGTGCCTTTCAATTGTATATTTTTCATTGAAAAGTCGGTGGTCGTGACAGGGTCCAGAGCCCGACAACGTCGCGGTCACCACCCGAATACAAAGCTCTTCAAACTGGAATAACGTGTAACGGAAGTAGAAGGGTAGCTCTACCTCTCCCTAAGCGCCGGACCGAAGGGTGCGCTGGCGAATTGGCCTTTTAGGACCAGAGCCAAGTGTTTTCCGAAAGGGAACACAAAATATACCATACCATACCAAACTATATTTGTAAATTGTACATGTCTAAATTTCCGAAATAAGTAGGGATGCACAAAATTTCAAAAACATCGATATATCGAATATCGATGTATCGAATACTTAAACATCGATATGTAAAAAATATCGCTTCTTAACCATCGATACATCGAAAATATCGAACTAATTACATCGATGTATCGTAAAAAATATTATATATATTTAAGCTTTCTACATTCTACATAATATCATAATTATCATCTATCTTATACATATATCTTGTAAATAATAAATATTTAAGCCAACTTGACTTGACAAATTACTCGTACTGCCCGATGTTTGAATTTTCTTGCCAAATTGCATTTTGCTAATGTTTTGTCAAGTTTTGTGAAATACTTCCACAAAGCGCTTGGAGCCATATCAATCACTAAACACCGAAATTACTAAAACACGCCAAATTTTTAAGAATAATAAGAACAAAGAACAGGACAACATAACAGGAACAGACTAATTAAACGATAACAAGTAGGTATATAAAAGTAAAATATAAATATTCTGAGGATGAGGCAGAGGAACCACCCGATAAAAGAATCTGCGAATAAAAAATAAAAAGAAAATTCATGGGAATAGATCCCGGGCCGCCGTATCACAGACATTGCATCTAGCCACTGGACCACCAATGCAGTTGGAAGCAGTAATTGATTGCACCGTAAAAGCATTTGTAAACTAGCATTGTTTTACCCATATATGTAACAAGTTCTACATATATGGTTTTACCGATAAAACACTGGCGATGCTGTCGGGCGCCCAATTGCCATTCGAACCTAGACATAGATACGCGCGTCTGCCTATAGCAAATTTTCAACCTTCAGACCTGCCCATTTGGCAGCAGCCCGCTGTGGTCGTTCTAATATTTCACTTCACAACGAGCGGATAGCCATCCGCTCGCTCCGGGGGCGAAACCAAACAAACCTAACCCAAACTAACCAAAGGCAATGCCAAAAATCAAGAAAAAAAAACTGAAAAATATATGAATTAGCACGTACGCATGCGTGAAGGCTCAAAACTGCTGTAGGTAGACTGGGATGACTTAAATTAGGTGGTGTGTAAAAAGTGTGTATTTGTGAAACTAAGTGCGTGTAAAAGCGTGCAATTTGAACAGCTCATTCTGTAATTTCACAAATTCAGATCGGCAACACTGATTTTTGATGTATCGGAAATTATCGTGCATCCCTAGAAATAAGACTTTATAGAGATAACTGAAACTGGTAAATAATAGAACATATTGACTTTATCAATTAAAAAGAGAATTTTATGCATGTAAAATTTTTGTAGGAAACAGGCAATGCAAAAAATGACCTCTATAACTTCAAGTGCCAAGTTGTTATTATATATAACACTTTTCACCACATTGATTTGCTTGGCTTAAATAGAACACAAGATTCAGTGATTTTCAACTTCCTGTGATGCCATCAGACTTCCATTAATGATACTCGTGATTAAACAATTTCTTTGTTTCGTTTTGATTAGATTCACATGTGAAAATACTCTTTCGCATTGAGCGTTTGAATGTGGCAGAGATAGAATGTTGAGCATAAATTCTGAAAATATGTTCATTTGTCCCTTCCAGTGGCGAAGCGTAGGAGTAGACAAGGTAGACACTGTCTACCCAAAAATTGTCTGCCGTTTATTTCCCATTAATTTATTTAGTGAAATTGTACTAGCTGTTTAACTAACATTTTAAAAAACCGTAATAGGTACACAACACACCACCGACTTGCTCTCCTTATATGTCTATGAATCTCCAAACGAAATAAAAACCGCCTAATTACAATTCCCAGACCCCAGGAAGACATTTCGAGATTTGTCTTCTGCACTAACCCAAAAACGCATCAAGCAGGCGACAGGCTCCGAGTCAGAGGTCTCGGCATTCAGCGTACGTCCGCGATTTTCTCGGGGTCGAAAGACATTATATACACGCTTTGTCTATCGTAGTTGACCAGCTATTTTTATTATGCTGCTGCGGTATACCGTTTACGGGAACGTTTGATATGGTCGGCTGCAGTACTTCAGTTTTGTTTGTTTCTGGACTGCTGTCAGTGGCGTGCACACAATGAAAGCACAAATGCATTGCCTACCCTGATGTTTTGAGATTTTTTATATTTTCCCATTTAATTTTAATCCCGATAATATAAATTATAATTTTACTAATAAGTATAATCCAAATTTATAAAGCTTATCTTAAGCGCCAATTAAAATATTAATTATATTATAGAAAAACATCACAGTCTACCACTCATATTACGCTACCTATATTAAACGGAATAATATTCTCCGACGGCAATCCGCTAAAAAGCATCCCATAACAAACCGAAGGCATGCATTTATACCGTCAATACTGGATTTACTATGGAAGCGAAAAGCAGTGCTTGAAAAAAGACAGCCAAATGAAACGTTACATAAGAAGAAAAGAGACAAAGCATGCGAAGATGGTCCGGGCCAAGACTACTTACTTAATTTTATCTAATGTCCGGGCCGACGCGACGCAACGATAAGTGCTGTTGCCAAAATGTGCTCTCTTTAATTAATATTTTGATAGACATTCTTTTTTACCAAGGATCATATTGTTATTGGTTTTTGCGCTTTAGTAATAATTGGTTTGAAAGCGATTACCGGTTACATCATTACAGGGTTTGGTTAAGAAAGCTTTATTATTTAATAATGTTTAAAATTACAGTACATGGGGCATCCCTAAATTTAATATTTATTAATATTTCGAGAAACTGAAACCCGATAATACAACACCGGCATTGGCCAGCCATAAATAAGAATAATCTCAGGTTCCCTTTTCCATGTGCCCTATTCTTGTGTGAGATTGGGATTTTTACGCCCTGCGCTTTTAGTTATAGTTTTGAAAGTTTAGTTAGTTTAGTACCTATACAAGGGGTTGTTGTTTTCTTTGTTGGTTAGAAAGAAAACCTCGATATTTTAATAAAAAAACCCATGACAATTATTAGTGGCTCTGCAGGTGTCGTCATAAAATTAAAATGTATTGTTGGCTATGCTTACTCTTTGGTGAAGAAGGAAATGTGTAGAGTAAACGTGGGTATATTGATTTAAATAATGTGTCAAATGCCTCAGAAAAACAAGGCCAGTCCACTAACCATTTACAGCGCGTTTTCTTTGCATAGTTTTGGAGAAACTCGAATTGAAAAGGCTTTATGCCTGCATTTTTTGTAGCCTCAAAATGGACGTTTTTGGGCGTGGCACCTGAAAAAAACTTCTACTTACGGCGGCGCCTGCAGCGGGCTTACTCATTCTGTATCATTTTCTATTATGTTGCCTACCCTCTCCTAAATGGCACTGCACGCCACTGAAGCCGCGAAAGTCCTGTAGGCCCTTGTTCAGGGAGCACGGAATTTTAACACTTCCTTGCATTTTTATTTTGGAAACCGTGTGTTTGGTAAATAAAAGAAAGACAATTCATGCTACAACTAATTCTAATTCTAACAATTATAATACTCGGCAAACGAACAATCTCTTTTTACCGATTCCGAAGAGCGCACTAACCAAGAACTCCCTTATCTATGAAAGCCTAAAAATTTACAACCACTTGCCCGTTGACGTGAAGCAACGCCAAACACAGATAAGTTTTAAAAGATCTGTATCTTTACTATTAAGACATAAAGCATATTATATCTTGCAGGAATTTTACAATGACGACTGGTCTTAACCTTACTGTTATAGGTATTGGGGGTGCGATTAATGGTATGTTATCGGATTTTAAATTGTAGTAAAAGTTTTTTTTTGTTTTTCATTTTGATTTGTTGTATGACCCAGATTATTTGTTTGTTGTATTTTTTTTTTCTTGTCCCTTATTTTTATTTTATCATTGTTCGTTCCTCTTAGTATACTCTTGATAGTGAAATTTTTTATATTTATCTTGTAAGCTACTTGGATATATGCTTTTTTACATTTTAGTTTTTATGTTGGCTTTGTTAATAAGAACTTGTTCTTTCATGACAATAAAGCGTGTTTGAAATTGAAATTGAAATATGTAGGTGGTACCACAGTCACCTCTTGAAGTCGGCTATGATAGTACACAAGAATCGTAATAGAGTTAACGATTCTTGGGTTATTGCACTAAAAAACGTAAAAGAACTGTATGCATATTTTAATCTTATATGTGTAGATAAGCAGCAAGCAGACAAACTTTGTTCAAGGTTCAAGGCTGTTCAAGCTCAAAAACACGGTTGATGATCACTCAAGCACACCAACTTTAAAAGTCTTTGCTAAAGCTTAAAATCACTGTTTTTCAAAGTTTTTTACAGAAATACAATGAACACAAATGTATCCACCCTACACACGAGTTAAAATTATTATAATTGTTCAAATTATTATAATTATTGTTCAATAATATATTTATATCATTCCGTCGTGTCGTGTTTTAAACTCGTCCCGCATTATTTCATGTTTCGAGGGTTGTATTGGATGAAAAATTTTATTTTTTTGTCATCATAAGCATGAAATGATTATCCACGGACTGGTTTAAATTTCACCTTTCGCACTGTAATTGTTAGTGAACAAACGGATTTTCAGTGTTAAACAATAGATTGTTTACTGGTTGGTCTATTGTTTGTTTTCGACCTGCTGGTGTAAAAAAAATTGATGTGTCTACATGCTTATCAGGTGATAAATTCCAATACAAATATATAGTCCGTCTGGGCTGTAAGTGTTAGTGAATTTGAATATAATTTTTGAATCTAGAGTCGGTTTCACTTGTCATGATTTCCTCATGCTTTAAGTGCAGTGTCGATTTGGGGGACTCCGAGAAGTATGTCTCCTGTGATGGATGCAAGCAAAAATTTCACTACAACTGTACTGATTTGACACCTTCAGAGATCAGGGTTATCGAGCTTAAGACTAAAAGGAGTCTAAAATATTTCTGTGAGACGTGCCAAGAGGGATTACGGTTAATACCAATAATGCAGAAGCGAATTGATGTTTTGGAACAGCGGCTTGAACTGCTAGAAGTTGACATTAAGAAGAAGAGCACTGCTATTATAGATCAGACTCCACATGCTGCATTGCCGAATTCTAATGCATCCGGTGAAAATATAATGTCTGAAGTTTTCGAAAGGCAGAAGCGTGTGAATAATTTGATGATTTTTAATTTTAATTTGCCCACTGATGAATCGGATGCTACTCAGGTAGCAGTCTTGCCCGCTGAAGTCTGCGATCAGCCTATTGAGGTGTTGAGAGTCACGAAGCTCGGTAGGCCTAACCGGAATGGACACAAACCTATTAAAGTTGTTCTTGGCGACACTCAACTAGTTCACAAGGTCTTAAAAAACAAACACAAAGTGTTGGCCTCACGTCAAGTTTATATTGAAGCGGATCTCACTCCACTGCAGCTTGATGAACTTAACAATAAAAAACAAGAATTGAGAACCCGCCGAGCTAATGGCGAGGTCGACCTTGTTCTTAGGTACACAAGTGGTCGGCCAAGTATTGTTTCAAAAAACTAAATCCTCAGTCTAATTCCTTATCTGATCAAGCTCGTCCAGCAAGTGATGTTCGATGTTATTACCAGAATGTTCGCGGTCTCAATACCAAAACCCATAACTTTCTTAACGCCGTCGCGGCAAACAGCTTGGACATTATTGCTATTACGGAGACTTGGTTATGGCCTGGCGTGTCCAATTCTGAATTGTTTACGCCTTCATACACAGTATACCGGTCGGATCGCAGATTTGAATTTACGGGGGCTTCGAGGGGCGGTGGAGTGTTGCTGGGTGTGGTGAGTGATATCTCCTCAGTGCCGCTTGATCTTTCGCGTTTTGGCAATGTAAATCTTAACATCGATATCGTGGGTTGTAAGATTAAAATTGACTTCTTTGTTTTATGTATTATAGTTGTATATATTCCACCGTCGATATCTTTGCATGAATTTGAAATTTTCTTTGACCACTTATTGTCGATTAATACTTTATATGATGGCAAAATCCTTATTTTGGGTGATTTTAATGTACCTGGATACGCTACCAGCAGCTATCTTGACCCCAAATATGCACTTATATCTAACTTCTCTAGCACACTAAATTTATCTCAATACAATACGATATTTAATATCGCCTACTAGATTTAGTATTCTCAAATTATAGTTGTCACGTTGCGTATTTCGGTGATATTCCGTTTGTTGATGAAGATGCATATCACCCATCACTGTTGATTGAATTTAAAGCTTCGCTCTCGCATGTAAATAATTTTCCAGTCAATAGAAACTCATCTAAAGAATATAATTTCCGAAAGGCGAATTTTCCTCTGATGTATGATATGCTGGCGGAGACGAATTGGTCACCGATTTACGATTCTGAAAATGTTAATACTTCTTGTAACGCTATTTACGATATCCTTGACAATATTTTTCAGGTGTGTGTACCCGTCAAAATTCAACGCAAAAGGCGATTTCCACCCTGGTTCTCTAACATTATCATAAATAATATTTTTAAGAAGGAGAAGGCTTATCGAGATTACAGGAAGCACGGTGCCAGATATTTTTTGGAGAGGTATCATTTATTGAGGAGTCTCATTAAGAACCAAGTTGGTTTAGCTTACAGACAGTATATAACTGGTGCTGAAGCGAGGCTCTCTAATGATCCGTCCACTTTTTGGTCCTTCATCCAGAGTAAAAGGGGGCAATCGAGGATTCCAGGGGTTATGCATTGCGATGATCTCGAGTGTAGCACTCCTCGCAGCATTGTTGATGCTTTCGCTAATTATTTTCAGAGCGTTTATAAGAATTCTGTTCCTGCTGGAGTCCCTCGCACCTCGGCATATGTCACAAGTACAATTATAGATATGTCACAAATTGCAGCTCATGATGTCTTAGTTGCAAGTAGAAAACTTAAAAATAAATTAACGGCCGGAGTGGACGGAATACCCAGCTTCCTGGTGAGAGATTGTTCGTACGTGCTGGCTGAACCCTTGGCTCATATCTTTAATCAGGTACTCTTGACTGGCTCTTTTCCCGAAATCTGGAGGGTGGCTAGGGTGACGCCTGTCTTGAAGAAGGGCGACTCCAGTGAAATAAAAAATTATAGACCTATCTCCATCCTTTGCAACTTTTCTAAAATCCTTGAAATGTTAATCCACAGTTCCATCTTTCCGCAGATCCGTAGCATGCTCTCCGAATATCAGCATGGCTTTATTGACTCTAGATCGTGCGTTACCAATCTGTGTTCATTTTCACACAAAGCATGTGAGGTTTTGGATTCACGTGGCCAGTTGGATGTGATATACACGGATTTTCAAAAAGCCTTTGATCAGATTGACCACTATGTTTTACTCGCTAAGCTAGAGAACCTGGGTATGTCGCAGAGATTGATTGACGTTGTTAGATCGTATTTACTTGGCCGGGTGCAGTATCTCGAGTGTGAGGGTTTCAGATCGTCATCATTCACTGCGGGTTCGGGAGTACCCCAGGGGTCTAACCTGGGGCCACTTCTATTTCTGATTTTCATTAATGATCTTATTAACTTAATTAATTGTGATAAGCTCGCGTATGCTGATGATCTGAAGATATTTCATAGAATATATAGTGTTGCTGATTGTGTCCTTCTGCAGAAGGATATGCGGGTCATAAGTGACTGGTGTAGGGTTAACAGATTGACACTGAATATTTCTAAGTGCAACATAGTGAGTTTTAGTCGCAGCAATAATCCTATTTTTTATGATTACTCACTGGGCGAAGCCGTGCTGAATCGATCGGAGAGAATGGCCGATCTTGGCATATTGTTCGATAACAAACTAACATTTGTACCTCATATTGACCAGATGGTGGCTTCGGCCTCCAAAGTGCTCGGTTTTGTTATCCGTAATAGTAAACATGTCAATGATTCTTCTACAATTAAAATTTTATATTATACATTTGTACGTTCCAAGCTTGATTATGCATCAATTGTATGGAACCCAATATATCTTACTCACATTGGCCACATTGAATCTGTGCAGAGACGATTATTTAAGTACCTAGTTTTTAAAGAGGACAATGTGTACCCTATTAGAGGATTCGATCACATTTTATTACTAGCTCGTTTCGCTGAGCCTACTCTTTTCACCAGGAGAAGGGTTCAGTCAATCAGGTTTCTATATGGATTGTTGAATTCCAAGGTTGATTGTGTTTCTCTCCTGGGAGATATTTGTTTTTGGGTGCCGCGACTGGGGGCAAGGTACACTCCGTCCTTTTATCTCAGCACGGCTAGGTCCAATATTTTAAGACAATGTCCTCTTTATTTGATGTGCAGTGTATTCAACCGTATATGTAATACATGTGTCATTAATGCAGATTCTCTTGAGAGTATAGTTAGCGCCGTGTTGAATGTGGATCGTTGATTGTGCTGAGTCTGATAATAGTGCCTTATATGCGAGTTATATTTAAAATTAATTCACTTCTTTCATTGTAAATGTATAATTTTCTACTAATCCGATTGCAGTAATTATTGGTTAGTGGTTTGGGTATCATTAAGCATAGTATTTGTATGTATTTGTGAATTTCCTATAAGTGGGTACTAACCTGTTGGAAATAAAGGCTATATTTATTTATTTATTTATTTATTTAAATAACACTAAACACAACGATTTTAAACGTCTTACGTCTTAAAATGCTCTGTCAGAATAGAAACAATCCGGTAGAGGACTCTGCGACTGACGTCACAAGGAATCACGTGCTGTCGCCGTCGCGCGCCCCTCGGCCGCCTCCAGACCGGACAGGGGACAGGGTTGCCCTACCAGCCCCTGACCAGCCAGTGACGTACCGACGGACGCGTCGTTCCGGAGCTCCACCGGAACTGGGGTCTGCACACGCATGGAGTTCTGGTTGGACGCTGTCCTCTGTGGTATGTTCTCATCCTCCGGAGGGGGAATATTTCCATCGCCTCCACCCCTCGCCGTACTCCCGGATCTCAAGTGGTAAGGCGGAGACCGATACATGCTGAAAGTAGAGAACGACAGAACCGGAGGGAAAAATCAGATCAGTGAGGGAGCTCGGAGATTATCAGACAATCAGTTTCTGACCTAGGATTCTTACCTACTAAAGTCGCGTGAGTAAAGGGATGCCAGTAGCTCAATTTATTCCCGGAGCTACCACAGTTAAACCAAACTTCTCTCTCCGAACTCCTTTCGTTATTCAGGGGAACACCGCGAGGCTGACCGGAACCCAACTGCCTCTATAACCGTGCCAACAAAAGCAAAATCAAAGTACACGACAACAGTGCGTAAATATAATGGTTAAATTCGAGGTTGAATTGATCAATAATTCCTACCCTATCAAAAAAATCTTTTTTTTGCAGTGTCTCCCGAGCCAGTTGTCCGTACATCTACAGAGCTGACTTCCTTTGGACTGCGGGAAGTATAGTGCCAAAATGGTTCAGACGAATCTGGTTGAAGATATAATTTAAAAATTTTATATTATTGAAGCTCAGGGTTATACAAAGCCCCCAATCAAAGTTTCACTCCAATCGGTTCAGCCGTTCATCCCCCAGGGTGCAATTCCCAACGAAAAATTCCGAAGCTCCCTGCGTCGCTGTCACACAACGGAAATCAATTATATTCGCACAGTGATAATTTAAGTGTGCCAGCTTTCCGTCTGTACCACAACTTTTTCGCTGGGCCGTCGCTTTCTCAGGGTAAAATTCCTCCTCGGGAAAACTATGTTCTTCCCATTCTGGCGAATGCGCTATTTTAGATCAACTGAATTTCATTTATATGCCGTACTTCGCGGCTTTGAAAGGCGTGAACACCCATATGCGAGTATATTAATGAAAAACGTCATTGGGGAAAAGCAGCTTTTTCGACAGTGCGATCGATATCTTGGCGAACGTATGTCTTATGAGATTGAGCAAACCTGTTAGAGTTTACGATAGTGATGGGAAAAATCGCATTATTTCCATAATCAGATTATCAGATTATGAGTGATTTCAATAATTGAATTATAATTCAAATTATCACTCATATTCTAATAATTCTTTGCAACATCGCAAATTCCAACGCAAGGCCATCACTCTCACTCATCATTCGTAATTCGAACTAGTTGCCGACCGGCCGGAAACGAATAGTTTTGTCACAGTTTATACCGTAACCGAATACGGTATCAACTGTGGTTTTGTTTCTTTCATAGTTTCAACCATATATATATAATACAAATTACGTATATGGTTTCAAGCTTTTTTCAAATAAGTTAATATAATTTAAATTAGTTAGAGTTACTGTCAGTAAAAAACTGTAAGTGTGTGACAAAAATAGGTAAACGTAAACAGATGTGTGTATTTATTAGTGTGAATTACACTTATTTATATTTATTTATTTATTTTATTTATATTTTTCAACGGGCTATTGCCCAATACAAAGGAAATTTACAAGGAATTTAAAAGTTAATCCTAACCTAAGTATCACAAACGTAACTTTTTCTTAAATTACTCAGATAGTCAATAAACAGTAAAAACGCAGTACAGGTGCAACAATAACAACTCAAATATATACGGACTCAAGATTCTTAAGTCAAGAAGTAACATAGTAGTAGCAAGAAGGAAAATCCACCCTACTACAGACAGCCTTTTAGTTCTTTCTTAAAAACTTTTTGATTTTGAAAGCAGTCTACTTGGGCTGAATAATTATTTGCTAGTCTAGCTGATCTAGTCAAAAACGAGTTATGTCCATAGTTAGTGCGATGGAAATTAACTTGAAAAGAATGGATCAGTCTGGTTCGGCGAGAGGGGACATGAAGCCCGATTTTACATGTGAGCTCAGGGCTATGAGAATTAGAGTGTAATAAATTATAGAACATAGTGAGATCTCTGTGCATACGACGAATCTGAAGGGATGTAATCTGAAGAGAATTCTCCAATTCTGAGTAAATAACGTTTTCAACTCTATGCTGTCCCTTAAATGTTGTGCACCTCAAAAACTTATGCTGCACTCTCTCAATGGCCACTATGTGGATATTATAAGAGGGAGACCAAACACAAGAACAATAATCCAAATGTGGTCGCACTAGGGAACAGAACAGTAGTTTGAGGGAATGAACATTTAGAAAATCCTTAGTTTGATAAAGCCCAAAATTTGTAGCGATTTGGAGACCACTGATGATAAGTCATGTGTGTAAGATAAGTGACCGTCAAGCAACACTCCCAGATCTTTTACTTGAGAGGCCATAGTGTTGAGCCGTTTATGTTATAAACCTGATGGATGGGACTTCTTCCGCGGCTGAAGATCATCAACTGGCATTTGTCAATATTCAGTTCCATTCCATTGAGATCGCACCACTGAGACAAGCGATCCAAGTCACATTGAAGTTTGTGGCAATCCTCCTGGTTCTTGATTTTCATGTAGAATTTATATCATCAGCAAACAGTAAGAAAAGTGCGAACATAAAAGAGGATGCAATATCATTTACATAAATATTGAAGAGTAGAGGTCCCAGATGTGAACCTTGTGGAACACCAGATGGTACCTTAATCTCAATGGACTGAAAGCTCTGGATGCGTACAATTTGTGTTCTATCTGTTAGGTATGACATTAACCATTCCAAAAGCTCTCCCTGAATTCCCTTATCTTTCAGTTTTTTGATAAGAATTTTATGGCTTACTCTATCGAAGGCTTTAGTGAAATCTGTATATACAGCATGTACATGGGACCCTTCTTCCAATGATTCCAAGAGAAAATCTGTAAATGTAAGCAAGTTTAATTCAGTAGAGCGGTGGGAAAGAAATGCAAATTGTTGGTCAATGAAGCAATCTTTTAAGCTAACAGACAAGTAATCACAGACTAAACTTTCGAATACTTTGGGAATACAGCTCAAGATGCTGATAGGCCTGTAATTCTCGACCAGAGAATTATCACCTGATTTTAGTATGGGAGTTATGAAACTTGATTTCCAATAGGATGGAACAGTTCCAGTTTTAAAGCAGGCCACTAACGATACAGCGGCGTCGTACAACAGGATCGTACGACGGCGTTGTACGATTTGATCGAAAGTTTGACGAGGATACACACGATACTGCGCCGCAGTATGGTCTTGGGTTTCAAATATGTCTGATCTTGCGTAACCAAGAGTAAAAAGAAACCTAAACGGGACCGTAGATTTTGGTGCAAAGATTGGCTTATGAAACGGGGTTCACTGAGTCATGTTAATTTACTAGAAGAGTTGCGATTGCATCCAGAGGATTAGGACACTACCTTTGCATGGTTGAATCTACTAACGTGGAGTTGTTGTCAGCCAGAACTTCTTTTATTCAAAAAGAATACACAGTAATGCGCCACGCAATATGCGGCAGTCGGCGGCAGTCAGCCACACACGGTCAAAAAATCGGTTCAACCGACGGTGTTGTACTGCAGCAGACAAACCAGTTTGTCTGCCGTCAATTCGTACGACTTCATTGAAAGCACGGGCACACACGATCAAATTGTTTTCAATTTCGTTGGATGCGACAAAATCGTACGACGCTGCAGTATCGTGAGTGGCCAGCTTAAGGGACAGATTAAAAATAGTATGAAGCGGTTTAGAAAGTATGAAGCTACAATGTTTAATAAGGTATGGTGAGAGACCATCCGGACCAGATCTTTTGCTCATATCCAAAGTTGATAGCTTTTCATAAATTGATGAGATTGATATATTAAACTGGGAAAGATGTGTGTCCCCAAAAGGTAACGAGTCTTCCAGGGCACAGTCTCTGTCACTATACATTCTTGAGAAGTATTCTGCAAACAAATTGACAATATCCCCTCCAACAGAACAACTTACATCACCGAAGTGCATAACCGACGGTATATAGCTTCTTTCCTTTTTGCTATTAACAAACTTCCAAAAATGTTTAACATTGTTTCTAAGAGACGATTCAGTTAAAGATATATAATTCTGGTAACATTGTTTTTTTAAAGATTTACACTTCGTTCTTGAAATAGAAAATTTATTGTAGTCAGAATAAAACCCAGATTTAAGATATTTCTTATGTGTTTTCTTTTTTTCAATTATTATTTCTTTAAGTTATTGGGAAAACCAAATAGGAAATCTCTTAGCTGAATACTTTTTTAAAGGAACAAAAATATCAACTGTTAATCATAATAGTTATTTATATACCAAGAGTATTAAGTAGATGTTTATGCCCTGAAGGCGACAATGTTACAAACCCGAGGGCCTCTGGCCAGAGGGTTTATAAGTCGCCCGAGGGCGTACACATCTATTAATACCCGTGGTGCATACAAACTTTTATGTCATACTAGTTCGTTATTGCATTCACAATATGTAAATATTTAAAAAAAAATACGAATTCAATTCAATTATTTGAGTCCATAAAGTGTACTTTATGCCAGCACGGGCCATAAAGTGGACTTTATGCCCGCACGGGCATAAAGTAATCCTTTATGTAAATGATATCTAAGGTATAAAAACACAATAATGTACTGGTATGACATAAAATACATTAACCATATCATTAAGTGATTTGTTATTAAATAAGTTGTCCCATTCGAACTGGGATAAAAAATCAATCACTGCATTCACGTCCATTGATTGAAAGTTTCTATAAAAGCCATTGCCCTTGAGACCAGATTCGTTATAATGAACAGATTCATCGCATAGAAAAGGAGAGTGGTGGATGATAAAGGTCTATTGGCAGTAAAGCATTTTCGGCCTCAACTGCCATAATGTATCTATCTTGCAAAAACACTAAGTCCAAACAGCCATCGTTAACATTTCTGACCGTGTTTATCTGGAAAAGGTTATGGTAGGAGCATAGATTATGAGATAGTACCTGAATGGATTCAATTTAATTTTGTGTGCAACCTGCTGAGGGGGAGGGGGTCGCCACTGAAGCTAATTTTTCCTTGGTCCACAGACTGTTGGGTAGGTTAAAGTCACCCAAGAAACACAATTTGTGATCAGGATATTTTTCAGATAGTGTTTCCAGGTTTTCTCCAAATTGTGAACATTATTCAAAGGAACACCTGGGTGGGAAGTAAGCTGTGGCAAGAATGAATTTGTTATTAAATTCGATTTCTATAAATAGCTGTTCAATGCATTTGGTTGCTGGTAATATTTTGCTAGTAATCGTTTTACAGATGAAATTTTTATAGTTTTTACTTTGTATATGACAGAATGGCTACATGCACGTTAATTATAAACGAAGACAAAGTTGAATTTCCGTTCAATTTTTTTAACAAGGTATTGATATTCTCTTCGTTAAAATAATACAATAATTAAACAATTAATGCATTTTACTTACTATAATACATCAAAAAATTTGTACTTACAAGAAAAGAAGTTAGTCGGCACGTGTTTCTGCTTATTGGTTTCGTCAGGAGGGGCAACCAAGAAAACCAAGACAAAATTGGTTTCTTGTTTGATTTTTGTCTAGGTTTCTTGATTGTCCCGCCCTGACGAACCCAATAAGCAGAAACACGTGTTGGCGAGTTACCAATAAATCTCTAAATATATTATATTATCATTAAAATGAGAAGAAACGGCAACGCTGCTCATCATCTCACGAAGACATAAACGGCTCCGGGTTCGCGCTCGCCACGCTTCCCCCTTGCCATACTTCATAAGGCAAAACACAAGAGTCTGGGTACACTGGAATGGATTTCATCCTCCATTGACATATTGCGATATTGCGGCACTTCACGCATTTATATCATATGATTCCTATGAAAACGTTGTCTATTATTTCAACTTCACGCATGAAACAGTGTTCCACATTATTACAATCAAACAAAACTAACCCAATTCTAACCCAAATTAACTCAAATTTAAAAAAGGGATAACCATAACCTTAAAAAATAGTTGAGCTTGTCTGCTAGTACTCGAGACACTGATGTGTAAACATAACCTATAACGACATCGGTTGTAAAAAAATGATAGCAGCACGTTGTATATCCAAGCGGTCACCCATCTAAGTACTTACGTCGGGCGTGGTTATAACCACGCCCGACGTTGCTTAACTTCAGTGATCGGACGAGAACTGACATTTTCAACGTGCTATGGCCGTTTGCCCATACATTTTAGCTTGTTCATAGAATAAAAATTAGGTTTAATAACAAAGTTTAAAATAATTAATAAATAAAACTTTTGACGGTTCGTTTAATTTAAAATATGCTTTTTAAATATGCTTTTTTATCATCTAAAATCGGTTTAAAACGATTTTAAACGAATTGAACTGTTACGAGAGAATGAAAACAGAGTTAACTTTTTTCCTTATTGCAATCATATGATTTAAAACAACAACAATTATTAAAACAAACAATATTCCAAAATACAAGGGTAACAGAAAGCTCATCTACCCTGTATTGATAATATTTTTGTACATTTTAAATTTGTCTCTGGTATTGTAGTCGAGACTCATATTTCTGATCACACTGCCCAAAAAGTGGTTTTTAATCTAGGAAAACCCCTTACAAAAAATACCTACTACCCAATACAACAAAACTTTTTCAGAACAAAATAAGCACTTATTTCTTAATCTCTTAAAGGAACAAGACTGGGCCATAGTTTATACTTTGGAAAATCAGGATGTAAATCAACAATGGAATACTTTTATAAATTATTTTCTCACGATTTTTAAGCAGTCTTTCCCCTTAAAATTAATTAATACCAATCACAAAAATAAACCAAAGTCTAATCAAAGAGTTACAGAGTGCAAAGAAAGACTTGATGTCCTACTAAGTCTAACTAGAATTTGCCCTGATTATAAACAGTCCTATAAAGAAACAAAAAAGGAATATGACACAATATTAAAAGCAGTGAGAGCGGAAGAATATGAGAAACGACTGACATTATCAGATAATAAAACAAAGTGCATGTGGAATATTTATAGGGAAATCTCTGGCAACAATGAAAAAAAAACTCTGAATTTGGTATAAAAGGTAACCCTGGAGAAATACCTGATGAATATAATCAGTACCTCTTATCGATAGTCGCAAAACTGGTAAAAGATTGTGATTCTTCGCAAACCGCATGTAACATTTCAGCGAATAATCAATCAATGTTCTTAATACCAGTCTCTCCAACTGAAATATGTAACCTTTCAAAAAAAATTAAAAATAAATTAAGTAGTGGTTATGATGAGATACCTGCGAGCATTGTAAAATCGGCAATTCCTGTGATCAAAAACATTCTTAGTCATTTAATTAACAATTCTTTTAAATTTGTCATTTTTCCGCAGCAACTGAAATTAGCACTGATAAGGCCTCTGTTCAAGAAGGGGGATAATCAATTAATGGACTATCGTCCTATAAGCATTTTACCATCTTTTTCAAAAATATTTGAGTTAGCAATGTGCAAACGTTTATTAGATTTCATGAATAAATGCAACCATATAAATCTGAATCAGCACGGGTATGTCTCTGGCAGATCGACATAGACTGTCATTTTTCATTTTACAAAAATAATTCTAGAGTTTATTGAAAGGCGAGATTTAGCAATGGGGGTATCTGTTTGGATTTGTCAAGGGCATATGACTGCGTTGATATTACGCTACTTATTAAAAAACTCGAAATGTACGGTGTCAGGGGTAATGCTTTGATGCTTTTCAAATCCTATTTGTCAGATAGGCAACGAAAAGTAAAATTATCCTACAACGGGAATACTTATTTTTCCGGTTTGGTTGAAAATAAGACAGGGATTGCTCAGGGTAGTATAGCAGGTCCTATATTGTTTGTTATTTTCTTGAATGATCTTAACTCCATAGTTACCTCTTCAGGCACGCAGATAACGTGTTATGCTGATGACACAAATTTGTTGGCTGGAGGAACCAATATTATAGACCTAACAACTATGGCTATATCATTATTTAATGACGCTAAGAACTGGTTTTTAGATAACAAACTTGTTTTAAATGAAACCAAAACGAGCATTCTATTATTTAGGACAAAACGTTCCAGAGTTAATAAGCCCGCAAGCATATGTACTCAAAATTGGAATATAGAACTTGGTGAGCAAACAAAATTTTTAGGAGTTTATTTAGACGAGTACTTAGATTGGGCGTATCACATTTTGGATCTTATGAAAAAATTAAATTCCATTTGTTATGGAGTTAGGATCATTTCACATTATATGAGAAAAGATGTTTGAAAGTAATTTATTAGGCAAACTTTGAGTCTGTTATGAAATATGGGATTGTTTTCTGGGGTAGCAACAGCTCAATACAAAAAATCTTTGTAATCCAGAAAAGAGTTATAAGATCAATAAGAAAAATGAGCTTTAATGAAAGTTGCAAGGGAGTTTTTAGGTCACTTGGAACTCTGGCCGTTTTTGGTGTTTACATTTATGAGTGCCTGTTATTCTTCTTTAAAAACAGACATCTATTTGAGACAAAATATTGCATGGGTATAATACGAGAACTGCGAATGTAAATTACCCAATACACAGATTAACCCTCACAGAGAAGAATCCCACTTAATCATGTTTGAAATTTTTTAATAATCTATCAAATAATTTGAAGTGTATCAGCAGTCATAGATTATTCTCCATTAAGGTAAAACATATTTTAATTGAATTAGAGCCATATGGTATAAGGGATTATTGTAGAGGTTATTGATTCAGTATTATTGATTTCTTCATTGACGCAATTTCTTTTAAGTGTATACATTTATCTATGTTTCATACAAGAATTGTAATTTTTCACTTAATATGAAAAAAAGGATGTTTATTATTATTATTATTATTATTATTATTATTATTATTATTATTATTATTATTATTATTATTA
>MU184249.1:0-25364 GCA_016904865.1 Pissodes strobi | reverse complement strand
TATTATTATTATTATTATTATTATTATTATTATTATTATTATTATTAAATGGCAAAATTGTATAATAATACCGCCCTAGCGGCTTGAATCGGTTTACACATTTCCGTCCCATTAGCCGAGATTTACCCTCATACCGCCGCGTAAGATGTTTACACATCAAAAGTAAAAACATCTGTCTACGCATGAAACAGTGTTCACCATTACTACAATCAAACAAAACTAACCCAAACTAACTCAAATTAAAAAAAGGAATAAACATAACCTTAAAAAAAATAAAAACATCTGTCGGCACTGACGGGAATCTGTAGAACTCCTTTTATTTATAGAATAATTCTCCAGGTAACTATAGAGTTCTGTATTAACTTTAGCAAAGAATATGTAAGATAGTAACGCTACATAGTGTATATTCTTATAATCTACGTACGCATATCAATTGCGTCAGTCAGTCTTGTATTCTCTCTATATATGCCGGGTTGGTGTAGGTTCATATTATGTATATAATGTTACAATAACAATGCCAGTTCAACAAGGTTGACCTAACCTTGTCACCCGTGTCTAGTATCGCGTTCGTTGGAGTTAAACAGTAATATTACGTGTAATGGGTAATGTAAATATCCTATGTCTAGACCTCGAACTAGTCGGGTTGCCTTCACGATCTAATTTATGAAATACCGAGTGTTTTCCTGATACACTACACCTCCCATCTTTTGGGAATGATCCTTATTTTTGTTGTGGCAAAAATGAGGACATTCGAATAAACCTAATTTGTACACGTTCTAAAATGCAAAAGATAAACTATACAACATCATGTGCGACTTTATGCGGTTACATAATAATAATAATGAACTAATAATAAAATGTTAAAAATGTTTATATCTTGTTAAAAATAGTATTGTTTTTTTTTCTTGGCTGGTAAAATACCAACATTATATATTTAAAATTGCAATAATAATAAATATCTCTAGTCCATATTAGCGATTATTGCACAAATTCGACTTTCTTAAAGTTCTTGACTGTTTTGCTTTGTTTTGCTTGGTTGGAATTTTTTCTTCTTGGCTGGCCAGCCCAAATGCAAAGAAGTGTTAAAATAATTAAAATTCTAATAAATATATACGTAAAAAGTAGAAAAATATATAGATAAAGTAGAAAAAAATATATTCATTAAAGTAGTAAGAAACTTACATTATACCTTATACATACGTTATACAAAATATACATTGTGTTATATGTTATTCTAACGCACTGCACTTGTCCAATATTATGTCACTCGCGTAAGTGTTCTTCGGCACTGCTTAAAACTAATTTACAGAAAAAAATAAAAGTATGGAGATTGAGTTTACAGATTCGCAAACGGTTGAATTCGATTTTTATGTACAGTTTGTTTTTTACCCGTTGCGTCTTGTATTGTGCAATTTACTCCCTCTATAGTTCGTTATGGAGAAAGGAACTTTGTACCAAAGATCAAATTTTGTTCGGTTCTCGTTGTTTATTACAACTAGATCACCTGGTTTAAGCTGTAATTGATTAACTTTTTTATCGTAGGTCAGTTTACGCAACTCTTTAGCTTTTGAGATATACTGTCGAGCGCGAATGTTTGTTGCTTGTATCAGGTGGCGAACTTCCTGATAATAAGCGTCCACATCGTATACAGGGTCAATGTTCTCTCCCAACAGATTTTCAAGCAATTCCGCTTTTCCTGCAAACACTAACTCAAATGGAGTATAGTTTTGATATGCACTGGGCGTAGTGTTATAACAGAAACTGTAATATTTGATTAGTTCGTCCCAGTCGGTTTTTGCTTCATTAATATACATGCGTACATATTCGTTAAGGACTTTGTGATTTCGCTCACATTCTCCAATGCTTTGACTATGGTACGCCGTTGAAAATTTGTGATTTATGTTTAATAATTTCGTCAATTGGTGCAATACCTCATTCCTGTACTCTGTACCCATATCTGTTCTTATCTCTTTCATTGGTCCATAAGTGAGTATGAATTCGTCCATTATGGCTTTTGCAATTGTCTTCGCTTCCTTATTTGGTACTGGTACTATTTTTACATATTTTGTTAACTCGCATTGGATCGTAACTGCGTATTGATTGTTTTTAAATGATTTCTGGAACGGGCCAATTGTATCAATGCATACGATGTCGAAAGCTCTCTGTGGAGTAGGTGTGATAATCATAGGTTCCACATGAGTCACTTTCTTTTTATTTCATTGAAATTTGACGCAATTTCTTGCGTAATTTGCTACATCTTTTGACATTCGTTTGTAACGATATTTGGTTCTCAATTTTTTAAGTAGTTTCTTCTGTCCACAGTGTCCTCCCATAAGTGGATCATCGTGGAGTTGTCTAATTAAGTTTGTTTTCTCGTCGCGACTCGAGATAACAATCTGATCCTTATATAAAATAATATTTAAATTCTTCAACACCGTATTCCCTATTTCCTTTAATTTATTTATTGTGCACATTTTAAATATTTGGTCGTTTGCTTTTAGCTTAACCTTATTAATTTCATGATCGCTAGCCATTGATTCGAGTTTAGACAATATTGTCGCTAGAGACATATTGCCATCAGTGATCATAATTTTATTTTCGTAATTTTCGGCGTTGGATCGACCTTTTCTCCTCAATACTATACGGACGAACGTGGCATCACGGCGACTACAGCCAAGGAAAAAGCAAACATGCTCGCTAAAATGTTTGCATCGCACTCTACCTTAGACGTCCCCCAAGGCAAGGCTCTCCTCACCATATCGAACATCAACACTACCATGGCAGAAGTCAAGTTTCATCACCATGATATTCGCAAAATCCTTAAAGAACTAGATACCCAAAAGGCATCAGGACCGGACGGAATACCTGTCATCGTGCTAAAGAACTGCGTCAACGAACTAACACCCGTTTTTTCCAGGTTTTTTTCTCTTTCTTACGGAAAAGGGATTTACCCATCCTCTTGGAAAGTCGCTCGAGTGCAACCTGTTCCAAAAAAAAGACAAGAAAACCACGCCCTCAAACTATCGCCCAATTGCCTTGCTTCCAATAATCTCTAAAGTCATGGAATGTGTAGTCAACCAGCAAGTACAACTCAAGTACCTCGAGAACGACAGAATAATCAGCGATAATCAATACGGCTTTCGCAAAGAGAGATCGACAGGAGATATATTGGCCTATGTCACTCATATATGGAGTAGGGCACTTGAAAACTACGGAGAGTCTCGAGCGATTGCGTTGGATATTTCAAAGGCATTCGACAGAGTTTGGCATGACGGACTGCTCAACAAACTGCCGTCCTTCGGACTGCCAGCCTCTCTCTGCAGCTGGCTGGCCAGTTTCCTTAAGAACCGATCCCTACACGTTGCAGTCGATGGACACATCTCGGACACATTCACCATCAAGGCGGGCGTGCCTCAGGGCGCAATACTTTCACCAACTCTTTTCCTCATCTATATTAATGACCTGCTGACCGAGACGAATAATTCTGTTTACAGTTTTGCAGATGACAGTACCCCTGTCTCCCACTTTGGATCAGAAAACCCTTTACCAGCGACTGAGACTCACCACCGCAGACAGGAGCAGATTACAGCTATTAATCAAGACCTGGAGATAGTTCAAACTTGGGGCGACCGAAATTTGGTCCAGTTCAATGCAGCAAAGACCCAAGCAGCAACGTTTACCAAGAGGGCCAATACAGCGGGCCCTGACATCATTATGGCAGGATCGACCATTCCTTCATCCTCGTCAATCGGACTGCTGGGTGTCAGCGATATGTCATGGCATGACCATGTTGCTAACATCGCAAAATCAGCGCTATTTCGCAACAAAAAAACACCCTAAAGCTGCTGGACTCCATTCAGAAGAGAGCTGTGCATCTCGTCGGCGACCCGGAGTTGACCCGGAATCTGGATAGTCTGGAACACCGCAGACATGTGGCCGAGATGTCTCTGTTTTACAGATACTTTCACGGCCGATGTTCCCAGGATTTGGCCCGCATCATCCCGCTCCTGGCAACTCCTGTCAGACAGTCACGACAGACGGCAGGAGCGCACCAGTTCGTCGTACAACTAGAAACACCTAGAACATCGCTTTACAAGAACTCCTTTGTCTGGCGCACTGCATCACTGTGGAACTCACTTCCAGGACATCTGTTTCCCACTAATTACAACCTACAACTATTCAAGAACCGTGTCAATCAACATCTTCGCACACACACCGCTCGTCGAGCGCCATAGGATCTCCCTTTAGTGTGTGTGCCACTGCCATAAAAAAAGATAGTTGGGCTCATTGTCGAATTTTACCATAGGTAATTTAATTATACTGAAATTATCTAGGGTTTCTAGAATTTTAGGTTTTGGAATATGAACTTTTGGGTTTTCAATATATTTTGTTTCTTCTTTATTATATTTCCTTCACATTGCTCTCGTTATTGCTAATACTTGTACGGACAAGGCGTCAGCTCCCACGTTGTCTTTCCCTTTTATGTAGTTTACTTTAAAGTCGAACTCTTCCAAATCGAGTCTCATTCTGGTCAATTTTGACGATGGGTTTTTCATTGCAAATATGTAAACCAGTGGTTTGTGGTCGGACTTGACTAGGAATGTCTTCCCGTATAAATAAGCTCTAAAATGCTTGATTGCCCAATGTATAGCGGCTAGTTCTTTCTCTATTGTTGCCTTATTTGTTTCTCCTTTCGTAAATGCTCTAGAGGCGTATGCAATGGGTAGATCTTTTCCCTCGAAGTTCTGCGATAGAACTGCTCCACATGCCTCTTTTGATGCATCCGTAGTCAAAATAAATTCTTTCCTAAAATCGGGGTACTGTAGAATTTTTGGGTCTATTAGAGCAGCTTTTAAAGTGTTAAATGCATTTTTGCACTCCTGTGACCAGTTAAATTGAAAATTTTTCTTGGTAAGCATAATTAACGGCCTTGCAATGCGTGCAAAGGCAGGGATGAATCTACGATAGTAGTTACATAATGCAATGAAACGTTTCGCTTCGTTGGCATTCTTCGGGCTTCGGGGTTTGATATATGTTTACTATATCGTATTTAGAGTCGTCTGGTAGAATGCCTGCGCTGGTAATTTTGTGTCCTAAATATGTTACTTCGTTTTGAAAGAATGTACATTTTTCTGGATTTAATTTTAAGTTGTGTTTCCTGCATGTCTCAAAAACGCTTTTTAAATTTTTAAGGTGATGCTTTTTCGAACAACCTCTTACTATGATGTCGTCCATGTACAGAAAAGCTTTTTCGGGTGTAACGCCTGCGAATGCGATGTTCATCATTCTCTGAAAGCTATTAGGGCAACTTTTAAACCGAATGGTAGTCTGGTGAATCTGAAAATTCCTGTATCCGTGCTGAAAATAGTGACATCTCTCGATTTTTCTTCCAGCGGGATCTGATGAAAACCTGCTTTCAGATCTAGGGTTGAAAAAAATTTGGCTCTTCCTAGTTGATCTAATATGTCATCTATTCTAGGCAAAGGAAATTTGTCGGCCACTAGTTTATTTTGATTTATAACCCTAAAATCTACTCAAAGTCTCCACGCTTTTTTGCCATTTGATGATTTCTTTGGAACGAGTAATATCGGGCTGTTGTATTCACCTATTGATGGTTCAATAATTTTGTCTTCTAGCATTTTTTGCACTTGATTGTTTATTTCGTCTTTTTGAGCATGCGGTATTCTATAGTTCTTGATGTACACAGGATTTTGGTCCGTCAACTTTAATGTTTGTTTATAGAAGTTATTTATTGTTAATTTGTCTGTACTTAGAGCAAAAATGTCGAAAAATTCTTTACATAGAGCAATTGTTTCAGTTTTTGCTAAGTCTGGTATCTGCTTGTTTAGTTCTTGTTGTAAGACTGATTCCCTATTTTCTATTGTAGTATCTATGTTGTAAATCTGATAGTTTTCTAAACTTTCTGTTTCTATGTCTTCGTTTTTTATTGTGACACTTTCGAGCGTTGTGTTTAAAATTCTCACAAAAGGACTTTCTTCAGAAACGATTGAGGATGCTATAAAAACATCTGGGGATATTTCTTTGTTTAAAACCACTGAACTTCCTTTTAAGCGTTTCAGGTTTTTTATTTTTCTTATTATTTCACATCTTGGAGGAATTGTGAGGATGTCTTCTGATGGGCCTGAGTGGATGGGTAGGTTTACGAACCGATTTCCAACTTTTACGGCCATCATCCAGTTGGCATAATCTAGGTGACATTGATTTTTTGCTATAAAGTCTCTACCTAGGATTCCATCTGCGGGAATAGGAAAATCGTCGTTGACTACATGGAATTTGTGGATTACTTGATATTCTCTGAAGTAAAGTTTTGTTTCTGTAGTACCTATTGATGCTGTCGTCCCATCTGTGACTACTTTTATTTTGCAGACTTCGGTTTTGTTTATTACCTGCAGTGGGTTTATTTTCTTTCTTTTGAATAGTGATATGTCCGCGCCTGTGTCTATAAGAAGTACAATCGTGCCGTTTCCGGTCATTTCTGAGTTAATAGATACAAAGTTCGAAAGTGTGAGGTCCAAATTAAAGATATTGACGACCCCCTTGCTGGACCTAGCTGAGGGTCCTCGGAGTTTTCCGGGTTATCTTCTATTGCCAGCTGCCTTACGTATCGCTCGTTTCCTCTAGGCATATACTGCTGGTTTCCCCTGGCTCTATTCGCATAATGATTAGCTCTGCCTCGGTAGGTATGATCATTTCTGTTGTTGTTACTCTGTTGTTTTCTCCAATTATTTTCTCGTCTGTCGTACTGTGCATTACTTGGGAGATAACCACCTCGATAATTACCTCTACTGCCTCTTCTAAATGTGCCATGCCATTTGATTGGGTAAAATGGCCTTGTGTATAACACTGAGTTTGCTGGTGTCTCGTCGTTTATAAGCAATTTTTCGCGAGGTTAATCCAGCATAAACGGTTTAGGTTTTGAGCATAATCTAACGTTTTCGCGACATAACCTGAAGTAGGGGAAATATTGATGACGTCATCGTTGGGTTAGCCAAGCATAATCTGGTCTGGAGCAGGTTTTGCTTGGGTTATGTCATTTTGCATTAGACAGAAACTAGCGTTTTCGCCAACAAAACCGAAGTATCTCCAGTGTATCATACATTTATGTTGGTGGGGATAGGTATATGACGTATAAAGGTTAATTCATCATAAATTAGCATAATCTAAACCCAGTTCGCGAAAAATCCCTTTATGTTTAAGAATTTAGACAATGCATCTTGACATTTGTTGAATGTTCCAGCTTCCATGACCAACTTAGCCTTTTCTAAGGTTGAGTTCGTTATTAGGGCCTTAACTGTTGCGTTTGTAGCGTAGGTTTCGGCTACTGCTACTGGGACTCCTTCGTGGATGTATGCTCTCTTTAGCCTTTGTGCCAGGTCTTCGATCTCTGTGGCAAACCTGGATTTATCTTTGTTGCTTTGTTTGAGGCCGAACAGTTTTGCACTGGTCATTTGTGAGCTTTCTACCCTAATTCCTGTTTTAAGTTTGTCTATTATTGAGGTTAGGGTGTCACTTGCTTCTACTAAGTATCTGGCTTTCCCAATTAATCTCGTCTTTATGTAGGCTACTGCATTGGCTTCGTGGTTTTCTGAATTTACTCGTAGGAGTGTAAGGGCGTCAATCGAATTCTGTAGGGAAAATTTTGCTTGCTAAATTGAAAAATTCAGCGTTTGTCATAGCCATTTTGCAATCTGTTTGCGTATCTTCTTCTGATTCGGCTTCTTCTATGTCTTCTTCTAATACTTCATGGTCAATATAATCGATACACGAAGTAGGAATCTTATATAGGGCTTTCAACACTTGATACGCTCTTATTACTTTGTCTCTTATTGAAGTAAAAAGTTCCTTAACAGTAAGTATTTGTTCATCGCTTAGAGTTTTGTAAACTGAACGAACGACTTTGATAAATTTATTGTATAAGCTTAGTAAATTATCACGAATTTCTTTTTTAATGTTTTTCCGGCTTTGGCGTCTGTTTTTTAAGAATTATTCTTTTTGATTCGTTGTTAATAGCAATTTTTATGTCCTGTATCCCGGACAAAGTCTCCTCCCACTTTATATCATTCATAAAATAGATTCGCTTTTACTAGTGACCCATCAAATCCCATCGTCCTCCCCCAGGCTGGAGAACACCGAAGTACAAAGTCTGGAGCTGATCAATGACAGTTTGTGACAAGAGGGGCTGCATTGTATTAGCTGGCAGGGACGTCAAACTGGTGAGAGCAGTTTGATTACGGGGAGTGACGCCCCCGCCATTCCGAGTTGCCACGGGATGTGACCCATCAAATCCCATCGTCCTCCTCCAGGCTGGAGAACACCAAAGTACAAAGTCTGGAACTGATCACTAGGGAGTGACCCAACAAACCCTATTTTTACCCCTGTCAGACTAGGGACCACCAAAGGAAAGAGTCTGAGGCCGATGCATCCAGTGGAAGCGGCCCTAGGTGGTAGATGCATACGCCTACTCGCATCGTCCGGTGAAAGACCACCGCACCAGAACTGGGAAGCGCTAAGTGGTTTTCCCGAATCACGTTCCGTTTCCGCGCTGGTGGTTCCGGGTTCCAAGAGGAATATAATAATATGGACATGATGGTGCTTCCAGGATCAAAATATTCCGGAGGTAAACTCCCCGGCCATTCGGATCTCCGGGCGCTGGGTGGCCCTGGGAGCCCTTCATTCCGCATTTCACAGACAGCAAAAATACCGAACCAATTAAGAATTGATTTCTGCAACATAAGAGGCCTAAATACAAACATAAATTCGGTACACCAACATCTACAAGCAAATAGACCACACATACTAGCCCTTACAGAAACACAAGTATGTTCCACAACAACAACAGTGAACTACCCTTATCCTGGTTACGACTTACATACACGATTTAGACATAAGTTCGGAATATGCCTTTTTGTCCGAAGCGACCTTTCATGTCATCGCGAGGAAACACTCGAACCGAACAACCTTGACGTCATGTGGCTCAAGTTCACCGCCAAGGGATTAACCAAGTTTATATGTTGTCTCTATCGCCCTCCGAGCGATAGAGCCTACCAAAGCTTTTTTTCAACACTAGCTACCACTTTTGACTCAATACAGGTTGATCACCCCAGTTCAGAAATAATCGTTCTGGGAGACTTCAATGCCCACAACACCAACTGGCTCAAACATCACAACAAGACCGACAACGAAGGTAGAGAGGCTGAAGCATTCGCCATCAGCTGCGGGCTTACTCAAATTGTAGACGAACCAACTCGAATCTCAGAGAGGGGCGAATTCGCCGCCCTCCTGTATCTTTTTCTAACCACCAATCCTGACCAGTACACAGTTACAGTTGGTCCGCCATTAGGTACTTCCGACCACAAACTTATTACAACGGTTTGTGAATTGCCAGTCATACAGAAGGATCCACCATTGCCTCGCAAAATCTGGCATTACAATTCTGCAAACTGGGACGATCTAAGGGAGTTCTACCTAGATTTTCCTTGGCTCGACGTCTGCTTTGGCGCTGACGACCCGTCAGTCTGCTGCGAAAAGATCACGCAAGTAATCTCCTCAGGAATGGAAGCATACATCCCAAATTCCATCCAGTTACCATCAAAAGGAAAGCCCTGGTTTGACAGAAGATGCGAAAGAGCTGTGGGTAGGAAACAGCAAGCCTACAAGTACTGGCAGCAAAATCAGACCGCTGAAAATCGCAATTATTTTGTCGAAGCGAGAAACGAATGCAAGCGTATTATCGACGAAACTAAGGACAAACACAATCAAATGATCAGGAATAAACTATTGCAATGCCCCAGTGGCTCCAGGAATTTCTGGTCGGTAGCAAAGGCAGTAAGTAACAACTTTACTGAAACGTCACTCCCACCTTTGACAGACGAACGTGGCATCACGGCGACTACAGCCAAGGAAAAAGCAAACATGCTCGCCAAAATGTTTTCTTCGCACTCTACTTTGGACGTCCCCCAAGGCAAGACTCTCCCCACCATATCGAACATCAACACTACCATGGCAGAAGTCAAATTTCATCACCGTGATATTCGTAAAATCCTTAAAAATCTAGATACGCAAAAGGCATCAGGACCGGATGGAATACCTGCCATCGTGTTAAAGAACTGCGCCAACGAACTAACACCCGTTTTTTCCAGGCTTTTTTCTCTGTCTTACGGAAAAGGGATTTACCCATCTTCTTGGAAAGTCGCTCGGGTGCAACCTGTTCCAAAAAAAAGGCAAGAAAACCACGCCCTCAAACTATCGTCCAATTGCCTTGCTTCCAATAATCTCCAAAGTCATGGAACGTGTAGTCAATCAGCGACTACTCAAGTACCTCGAGAACAACAAAATAATCAGCGATAGTCAATACGGCTTTCGCAAAGAGAGATCGACAGGAGATATATTGGCCTATGTCACTCATATATGGAGTAGGGCAATTGAGAACTACGGAGAGTCTCGAGCGATTGCGTTGGATATTTCAAAGGCATTCGACAGAGTTTGGCATGACGGACTGCTCAACAAACTACCGTCCTTCGGACTGCCAGCCTCTCTCTGCAGCTGGCTTGCCAGTTTCCTTAAGAGCCGATCTCTGCACGTTGCAGTCAATGGACACATCTCGGACACATTCACCATCAACGCGGGCGTGCCTCAGGGCGCAATATTTTCACCAACTCTGTTCCTCATCTATATTAATGACCTGCTGACCGAAACAAATAATCCTGTTTACAGTTTTGCAGATGACAGTACCCTTGTCTCCCACTTTAGATCAGAAAAACCCTTACCAGCGACTGAGACTCATCATCGCAGACAGGAGCAGATTACAGCAATTAATCAAGACCTGGAGAAAGTTCAAACTTGGGGCGACCGAAATTTGGTCCAGTTCAATGCAGCAAAGACCCAAGCAGCCACGTTTACCAAGAGGGCCAATACAGCGGGCCCTGACATCATTATGGCAGGGTCGACCATTCCTTCATCCTCGTCAATCGGACTGCTGGGTATCTCGGTCAACAGCAATATGTCCTGGCATGACCACGTTGCTAACATCGCAAAATCAGCCTCCCAGAAGCTTGGTGCGCTATTTCGCAACAAAAAACTCTATACACCGCAGCAGTTGCTCTTGCTCTACAAAGCGCAAATAAGACCGTGCTTAGAATATTGCTCACATATCTGGGGTGCCGCACCAAAGCACACCCTAAAGCTGCTGGATTCCATTCAGAAGAGAGCTGTGCGTCTCGTCGGCGACCCGGAGTTGACGCGGAATCTAGATAGTCTGGAACACCGCAGACATGTAGCCGAGATATCTCTGTTTTACAGATACTTTCACGGCAGATGTTCCCAGGATTTGGTCCGCCTCATCCCGCCCCTGGCAGCTTCTGTCAGACAGTCACGGCAGACGGCAAGAGCGCACCAGTTCGTCGTACAACTGGAAACACCTAGAACATCGCTTTACAAGAACTCCTTTGTTTGGCGCACTGCACCACTGTGGAACTCACTCCCAGGACATCTGTTTCCCACTAATTACAACTTACAAATATTCAAGAGCCGTGTCAATCAACATCTTCGCACACACACCGCTCGTCGAGCGCCATAGGGTCTTCCTTTAGTGTGTGTGCCACTGCCATAAAAAAAAACTAGGTATTGCGGTGATACGATGACTTATGACGTACAATGATTAAATAGGTAAAATACTGTGCCAAAATAGAGCAAAAGTAAAATAAAATTAATAAAATATATACGTAGTGTTTCAGTCGTATGGATCCCCCAATAAATAGTCATAGTATAACGGTATAGATATCATATGTGTAAAAATAAATCGTAATAATAATCGGTATCGGAGTTAATAATGGTAATATTGGTAAGAATAATATAGATTATAGTAGGAATATGGTAAGAACAATTCTAATAATAAATAGTAAAAAATAATAATATGCTGAATAATAAAATGTAAAATCGTAAAATTGAATAGTGCACTGTTCAATAGTCACGCAATCTCTTAAATTTTTTAAAAATGTCTTACTCATCCGCAACTGCTGTCCTATGAGCTGCTAAACTTCGGCTGTCTGGGCCCTGATGACCATACTGCTGGATATTTGCCGCTTTTCTCGCTTCCGGTAAGCGGCTCTCAGTTTTAGGAATAAAACTGCCATAGCTGCTGCCACCAAAGCGTATATTGCTACCCTCATGTCCATCGGCATCCTGATTTCTTCCTGTTCCACTATGAAGTTGGAGTTCACCACACCTGTATCGGTGACCTCCGCTTGCTTAGAGTTGGATGTACCCATATTACACAGGATTCACCGCCGCACACTTGTGGTTGTGGAAATTTTGCTAGAACGTAGATATGAATTCCTTTCGCCGCATCGAAAATTATGCACATTTATATTACAGTCGCGCTATAAAATTTGCTTGGAACTTGGAATATATTTATTTGATATTACAATGATTAATAACTACACAACTAGCTTAGGCATGACAATTTGACAATGATCTACTCTGCTGTTATGCCGGGCAGTGTTACCTCACTGCCAGTGGCCAGCAGATAGTGGCACCCCTAGGGGGTCGATAACAAACCTACTTAATTACTAGGCGTGTGGTACTGTTTAGGTTGTGCTGCACTTTTCGTGGGTTACCCCTTCAAGGTCCTAAGATTTGCTATGATTGGCATAAAGCCTGCTGTTTAAGTGTACATGCTTCATGATTTATGCATAGAAAGGAGGGTGAATGTAGGGAAAATTTATGGAAAAACCCTACTTAAAACTGTTCTGGCGGAACAGGGCGTCATAATGCTAAAATTACTATTTACAACATGTAATTAAGACGTAAAACAAAAGAAGCTATGTACAAGAGAGTTGGGACTTAACTGTGTTAAGTCTATTCAAGTATAGTAATGATATCAGGTCGCTTAGAACGAGTCTCACGGTATCGGCTACGGAGACATGGATGCTTCAGTGGCTAGGAATCGTATGTGTTGTTTTTTTTTTTTTTTTTGGTAAGGTGGAGGAACCGGTTTATTGGCACCCCTCCCAGGCTGAAGGAGGGGTAGTGTGGGGGTCTCTCTACGCATACTCTACGCAGAGAACTACCCACCAAACCTCCACCGATCTGGATAGGGCTAATCCATACTGCCCTATCCCGTTCGCTGTTACAGGCGATGCCTTTTTAACAGCAGCCTTTCTTAGTTGTGACCTTACCGCGGCTCTGGGCCGACGCCATGCTTTTGTAAAAGGTCTTTCTACAACTTTTCCCAGTAATTCCATACTTTTGACTGTTATGCTATGTTGTTATGTGTTCCTATTGCTGTAATCCATTTCATATAGTTCTATGTACATATTTACAGTTGTGTTGATTTATACATTTATATACAAATATACATTTTTAGCCTAGGTTGCGGCATCTTCATATAATGTATTAATCGATTCAAGGGAGTCTTTAGGCCTCTTGTGGTATCCAGTTCTGAGACTTTCTTGTACGGGTTCATATTCCATAAGCCTCTTGAGTACAGGGCAAGGATGTGTAGTTACTCTTGAGAAGAAATTTTGAATAGTCTTCAATAAGTGATGCTGAAGTGGCGTCCACTTAATATCTCTAAAGAGATCGTTATTTCTTATGTACCATGTCGCACCTACTGTGTTTCTCATCGGCGAGAGTGCGTATTTATACGCCGGCCAGCTCCCTTAACAAGCCCCGCCCACGCATCCGAACGCCGTGGATTTGCCAGGCAGGAGACAGAGCGCGCAAGTTACCGGATGGGTATTGCGTTTGTGCTCCTGATACTGTTGAAAAAGTTAGATGTTAAAATGAGCTTAAAGGGATAGTTTTCGAGTACTTTCGAAAGTAGCCTTTCGAACTATGATTCCCAAAGGTTCCTGTCTTATGGAGGCATGAGCTGTTTATAATATAATGAGATTTCACGGTATATTGTTCCATGGGAGACTGGATTTTCGGGATCATAGCGTTCATTTGCTATATTGGCAATGAGCGGGGAACCCGCGATCTGCCTTTCGAAAAACCTACATGCGTGGGCGTCGATGTACTCTTCGATGTATTCCATCTTCGCCTACGCATGCAGGTCTTCTACTGTGATGCGGTCCCGTAGGGTTAAAGAAAATGCAGATCTGAGATAGTTGTTTTGCATAACCTGTAATTTCTTTTTATGAGTCCTGGCTACGGAACACCAGACTGGTGAGCCGTAGAGGAGAGCTGGCCGGATGATGGCGCGGTATAGGATTAGTTTATTACCAGGACTAAGGAATGACCTGGCTGTCACAAGTGATGTTAGTTCCCTTTTTACCTTTGCATTTTTTGATGATATTGCCTATATATGCCGGCTAAAATTAAGTTTGTTGTCTAGGGTGATGCCTAGATACCTCACCTTCGGTTGTGGGAGTATAGGAGTGTTTCCTAACATGAGAGGGGTGACGTTAATGTCTTTTCTCTTTCGAGTGATGATAATTAGCTCGGTTTTAGAGCGGTTGAGCGTTATCTTCCACCTCTCATAGTATGGAACAAGAATATCCATGTGTTCCCGGAGATTTTGCTTAGCCACCTCTGCTTGAGGATTAAGGGAATACATTGCTGTATCGTCAGCAAATAAGGCTTTGTGGATATTAGGACATGACGGGATATCTGCTATATAAAGATTGAACAATAGCGGCGATAATACAGTTCCTTGAGGCACCCCCGCGAGTAGGTTCCTACTGGCTGAGAGTTTATTGCCTATTTTAGTCGTGAAGGCTCGCCCGGCAAGGTGTGACGCGATGAGTGCTGTCAAGTACAGGGGCATGTTGTGGATTGCCAACAACTTGTACAGCAACCCATCGTGCCACACCCTGTCGAAAGCCTTCTCGATGTCAAATAGTAAGAGGGCGGTTGACTGTTTGCTCCTGAAACCTTTGTAGACGTCGGTCGCTATTTTCGCGGCCAGCATGACGGTGCCATGCTGTCCGCGAAAGCCGAATTGCTCCTGTGGGAGAATCTTAAGCTTCTCTACTTCGTTGTTTACCTTCGGCAAGATTAGCCTTTCAGCCACCTTCCCGAGGGTGTTCAGAAGCGAGATAGGCCTATAAGATGCAGGTCATGCCGGGTCTTTCCCCGGTTTCGGGAAGTGTATTATGCACGCTATTTCCCAGGATACCAGGGAAATGTTGTAGCCGAATAGCCGCATTAACTATGTGCATGTACTGGATGATGGTTTTTTGCGGTAGATTTTTCAGGACTGAATTCGGAATACCATCCGGGCCGGGAGCTTTATTTCTCGGAAGACGGCTAACAGCTTTGCGGATTTCCGCTGGAGTGATTCTCAGTCCATCAAGTACTGCCGGGGGAATAGGGTATTTACATTGCCGGAATGTGTTTACAGTACGCGTAAAGAGCTCCTGTTCTGACAGGGTGTCAGGCGCCGCGCTGTCGACGCTGCCCAGGTAATCCGCGAAAGCATCAGCTTTTCCGGCGTCGTCGCCGAATTCTCGGCCGAGATGCCTTATCTCAGGCATTTGTGCTGTGCCTCCGCGGACTCGCCTGGTCAGCTTCCATAGGGAACCGTCGTCCCTGCTGATTAGACGATAAAACGTCGTATTTTAAATAAAACGAACTGTCAAAAGTATTATTCAGATGCCCAGACGTTTAGAAAAATATTAAGTCAAGGCCCTCTTCTAAAATTTTCATTTGACTTTCCCAAATCAAAGGCTGCCGCCGCAAGATGAGTAGCTGGTTATTGAATAAGCTGTGGTAATATTTCGTATGGCCCTCCGCTCGCTACGGGGGCTCAAGAAAAGGAAACTAACCAGGGGCTAACCCAAGACATACCTAAATTCAAGAAAAAAACTGTTTGCTAACCAAAACTAATCCATGACATACCCAAAATCAAGAAAAAAAACTGTTTAGAAACTTAACCGTAAAAAAAATAAAAAAAAGCAACGGGGTTCGAACCCGAGCCGCCGCCGATATCCACAGAATCGAGATCCAACCATCTAAACCTCTAGACCACCACGGCTTATGCTGAATACTGATTGCATCACGAAGACATAACGCGAATACAATTGCTCGAGTCAACACCACATACACTAGATGGCGTTGGAGTCTTAAGAGAGAGAGGGAGGCGTCGCACGAGTTTTGGTTAGCAAACAGTTTTTTTCTTGAATTTAGGTATGTCTTGGGTTACGTTTGGGTTAGCCCCTGGTTAGTTTCCTTTTCTTGAGCCCCCGTAGCGAGCGGTAGCGAGCGGAGGGCCATACGAAAGGTGAAATATTACTTATTGTAATACGTGCCCCTACTTTTGCATGACGCTCGGAGCTCCCTGCGGTCTGATCGCTAAAGTCTAGTGTCTGCTACTTGCGGATTTGTGTCTCTCCAGGCAGGTTTGGCAGGAGGTGGCGCCGGACGAAATGTTTGCTTAGGCTTCGATGCGGTTTGTATGACATTGAGCATTGAGCTTATACTCGTATACCGGGCAGGACTCGTCAATTGACCTATGAGGCCCGCTTTTTTTTTAGTGTTTTATCTATGAGCCCGCTACAATTGACGCATTTCTGGAAGTCTGCATTGCAGTCGGTGATATCATGCGCCCCCGCGCATTTGCTGCATGCGATTCTTCGGCTGCTATAAAACTTGCGATGGATGGTCAGTTACCGGTTCACTTCCGGTCCAGCCGTCGAAGGACGAACACGTTGGAAACGGATTACAGAATTCGGCACGGGCAGTGGAAGCTGTTTGCTTAGATAACGTGTTCCAATCCTTCGGGAGGTGTCTGGAAAGTCGTGCAGGCTGGACAGTGTAAGGGGTGGGTCGTGTAGTGTGGGGTGATTCCTACTAGGACTTCAGGGAATTTCCGTGCGTGGTAGCGTGGCCTATGGGCGGTCGGGGGTGTTCCCTGCGGAGATTTGAAGTCTCTGACAGAAAGTGGTTATACCTACAGTGTGCGAAGCCTCCTTGCATAGGAACTCAGTTGTGCATTTCATTAGCTTATAGTTGTATAAAGCTCGGGAATCACCAGGGGCCCAGGCCCGTCTTACTGGTCTTTCCCACCGAATACAAGGCCCTTCAAACTGGACTAACGTGTAACGGATGTAGAAGGGTAGCTCTACCTCTCCCTAAGCGCCGGATGAAGGGTGCGCTGGCAAATTGCCTCGTAGCAGTGCCATCCAACCATCTGTAAAGAATTTATGTCTGGCGACTATCCCATAACTCTCAGCAGTCAGCTGTTTTCATGTACTTCGTGATGTAACAAATCGTTTGTTTGCTCCTGATGGTCTTTAGGTTTGCATGGTTAGCCTTCACTTCGGCAACGCGAGTTCAAACCCCATCGGTTTCTTTTTATTTTTTTAAGGTTAGATTTCTAAACAGTTTTTTTTCTTGATTTTGAGTATGTCTTGGGTTAGTTTGGGTTAGCACCTGGTTAGTTTCCTTTTCTTGAGCCCCCGTAGCGAACGGAGCGAGCGAAGGGCCTGCGAAAAGTGAATTTAGGCATGCTGCTGAGAGTTATGGGATAGTCTCCAGACGTAAGTCTGTAAAGAGGGTCATCAAATAAGATAAAGTTCGCCCAGCCGTTGTTGACCCTCGAAACGTATGCAATTGCATGCGTTTCGAGGGTCAACAACGGTTGGGCGAACTATAAGATAAGTTACCGGTTACCGTTACCGTCAGCGGCTAGACGTTACAGTCATCACATAGCGCGAAATAAAATTCAAAATTGTTTGAAAAGTTTGATTGATCGATAATCTCAATGAAAGGCATTTTTCATATTTTTCAACGCACTATAAAAATGTCAATTTTAAATAGTTACACAAGTAAATTAGATCATATAGAAATGACGCTAGAGAAAAGTGTGCGGAGTTTGGTATACGGATGTAAAGAAAATATAGCGCACTCTGCTGATTGTGATATATCAGAATTGTATAAAAATGTAGAAAAATTAAGGTACTATCTTATAATATGTTGTATGTTATATTACCTCTTTAGTTTGTCCTATTACAGGATTCAGGAGATCAAGCGTATAAAAGAAAGTATTCAAAACATTGCAAAGTCTCTGAAATCAAAATTAGACTTGATGAAGGATAAAAAAATGAATGAAATCAGAGGTAGGTAACTTTTACTTGTCTAAATAGTAGAGTGTATTATTCGCTCTAAAAAACGATTTACCTCCCACTTTTTTGTCACAAGCTGAATTTTTCAGGGATGGAAGTACATGATAAGATAACCCTTATTCCAAAGGTAATACAAAATTAGACTGTGCAAAAGGGCACTATCATCAAAAAACGAGATATTAATATCACCGTATAGAGAAAAAAATACCTAATTTTTGGTCCAATGCTCAATAAGGTTTTTGTGGAGAGTATTTGTCTATAATTATTTAAAAAAAAATCATTTGCATTAGCCCTTATGGCCGAAAATAACTTTAAACGTAAATTTCTCAGTTTCAGCCGTGCAAAAATTTGGGTAAAAAGTGGTCTTTTTTAAATATACTATTCATTTAACAAAAAAGGAAGGCCTATAGATGCAAAAACATTATTCTTTGTAAAAGTTTCACTTATGTCTTGATAGGTAATAGAGCAAACCTCATATTTTTTGCTTGCAAAGATATTACAATAAACAACGAGAGACGTCATGGGTTTACGCCGTAATTAATTATGACCAGCAATTTCATCGACCCTCAGTGTATCTCTCTTCGCCTTCAAGCTTAGCATAGCTTTGTTTCTCTCCACGGCTCATGCAATATAATATCATTATAGACCTGTAAAGATTTTATTTATTTTATTTTTAATATAAATCTTCTTGTTGGTGATAGTGCCTTTTTGCACAGTCTAACTTTGTATTACGCCCGGAATAAGGGTTATCTTATCATGTAATTTAAGCCCTGAAAAATTCAGCATGTGACACCGAAGTGGGAGGCAAAGTCAAAATTAGATTCAATCTACACCATAGTAAAAACCATTTAATAATAGACACATAATAGTTATGATAGTAAGTGCATGCTATGCATAATACAAGTGCAATTATAATAACAAGTGTGTTTATGTATTTGTAATAGTCAATCAGAGCCACTACTATGGAAACGAAAAATGGACAGGAGGCTTTAATTATTACAAATTCGGAAAAACTCAAAAATTTCATTACTTCTATTAAATATTCAATCTTAAAGAAACAAATGTGATAGTTTGTATGTACTTTTGGAAAGCATTGTACATCCTGATATAGTTTTAATAACCGAACACTGGCTTAAGCCAGATGAATGTTTTTGTGTGCATGAATATGAATATAGGCCAATATCTGTTATGTGTAGAGAAAGTTTTCTCCATGGAGGCACATTTATATTATTAAAAAAGGCTTCTTTCCTCAGTGACTGTTTCATAGCAATTAACAAGTTAAATTAGGTACTTAATAGAAGAGAAGACCTTTAAATTGTCTATGTGTTTTAGCAAGAAGCACAATTTATATGTTATATGTGTATACCGTTCATGTTTGGGATCAATTGGGGAATTCTTTTAGCATCTATTGGGACATTTGGGACCTATACTGTTTTTAATCTTCATTAATGACCTTGCCTTACAGTTTGTCCATGCACACTTTCTATTCTATGCTGACGACTTAAAGCTATACAAAAGGATTTACTGCGAGGAAGATTGCCTTCAGTTGCAACGTGAAATCTGTAAGATATCTGACTGGTGTGCTGTCAATGGCATGAAGATGAACTTATCGAAGTGTAAGGTTATGACATTTACCCGCAAGAAAAAAACAATTTTATTTGATTACTCTCTTTCCAATAAAAGCTTTCTCAAAGTGTGCTTGATCAATGATCTTGGGGTCATCGATACTGAATTGAGGTTTAATGAACATATAAATAGTGTGATCTCCAAGTCATTCAGGGCGGCTGGATTCATTATGAGAACTTGTTTTGACTTCACTAATATCCATGTTTTAAAGATACTTTATTACTCATTGGTGCAGAGTCACCTTGAATACTGCTGTATTGTCTGGTCCCCTCTCTATAGGACCCATTCTAATAGGATTGAGCATGTTCAGGCTAGGTTTGTCCGCTTCCTACTCTGGAAACTTCGCATCGAAAGAAGTGACTTTTCCTGCACCCAATGCCTGACTCTTTTGGGCTTGGATAGGCTGGAGACTCGTCGAATTTTCTTAACAATACTCTTTGGTTATAAAATCATCACAAGTGAGATTGATTGCCCTGATCTACTTGCTTTGATCAATTTTCGGACGCCGTCACGGCACACTCGTCTGATCGATTTTCGGTACACAGATATCGCACTGATGTTGGGCATAATAGTCCCTCGAACCGAATTATGTATTATTTTAATATGTTTGTTCCCATTGAATTTCAACTGTGTTGGTCTACACACAAGTTTAGAACTGAGCTAACGCATATCTTATCTTACTAGCGTGACCACTCGTTCGATGGCTGTTATGCCCATGGTGCCTTGCATTTCCGTCATGACATGTGCCTGCCTTGTATGGTGATTTTGAATATTCATGTGTTTTATTTGTTCTTGTTTGTTGTATTTTATTATTGATATCAGATTAGCTTATAGTATTGTATTTGCTGAGTTGGTGTGTAATGTTTTGAAACTTGTTTGTATTGCATTTATTGATACTGTGATTGATTACTGTACTATTTGGAAATATCTTCTGTAAGTACTAAATCAATCACAACATTTATTATAAAATCTTACATTTTGTGTGGCCTGCTAAAGAATTACAAATCGCGTTTATGCAGCTAGCGCCGCCGTTCGCGCTTACAGAGCGCGATTTGTAGGGGCGCATCGCTGACACGATTAGGGCTGCTAGCCTATTTATAAGACCTAACTATGTGCCAGTCCATACCACTGCAATTTGCTTCCCCGGGATTCTTTCCCTTTAAGCCTGATTTAGTGCTGCGTTACCAAGGGTTACTGTAATGCAAGCTTGTTTTACATGTGTAGAGTTTAGCGGTTGGAAACAGAGGAAAATACAATACGAAAAAACCTCTTTCACGATTCTTTGGTTTACTAGCAGGGGGCATTGTGGTGCCCTATTGTGAAGGGTGTGCAGCTGGGAATTGCGTCTTAGGTATTACCCATTCAGTCAGAAAGACAAAGATTAAGCGAGCTTCGCCAAGATCGCTTTCCAGCGGAGCGAACAGGACAGCTGGTCACTGTGTCTGTGTCCTGTCTTTTGTGCTGGTCTCAATGAGGTTCGTCGGTTCTATTGTTCAGGCGGTCTTGGGTCCTGATAAAACAGACGTTACTCTGTGTATGGGCCCATGCTTAGGTTTATTCTGTGGGTCGTATCGCACGTTAGCTATGTCTGCCGTCAGTGGTGAGCCGCGTATACCGGAATCATAAAACTTGCAGGATACCTTATCGATATATTCTTCTATGGTGTCAAGATTCGACCATGAGTGCAAGTCTATGATTCTGGTATAGCCGCTCGCCGAAAAGGTTGCTCTCAGATAACGATTCTGCATAACCTGCAGTGCTTTTTTGTGTGTATTCGCCACAGAACACCATACAGGGGCTCCATACAGTAACGTCGGCCTGATAATAACTCTGTAGATATGTATTTTATTTGCAGGACTCAAGAAAGATCTTGGCCTGATGAACATGTTTAAGCTTTTTTGGGCTATAGCGTTCTTTCTGCGTATGTCAGTTATTTGTCCGGTAAAGTTTAGTCGCTTGTCGAACACTATGCCCAAGTATTTAACTTTGTCTTTCACGTCTACTGTGATGTCATGTATTGTGAGTGGCGTTATGTCTATGTTCGTTCTCTTTTTAGTTAGTATTGTTAGTTCTGTCTTTGGGACGTTCAGGTTGATTTTCCATCTCGCGTAATACGGGAGCAGGATGTCAAGGTGATCTAGGAGCTTTAGTTTTGCCGCCTGCGCGATTTGGGATTGCGAGTATATCGCCGTGTCGTCGGCGTAGAGCACTAAGGAGGTGTTTTGACAGGAAGGGATGTCTGCTATATAATAGTTAAATAGCTGGGGGACAAAACAGTGCCCTGCGGGACACCGGCTTTTAATGGCCTTACAGACGAATTTGCCCTGTTTATGCGTACCGAGAGGGTGCGCCCGGCAAGGTATGACTGGGCCAGTGCTGTCAGATACAGCGGGAAGCCAAGCTCCACATGCATCTTAAACAGCAGGCCGTCATGCCACACCCCGTCAAACGCCCTCTCTATGGCCAGGAGAAGCAGCGCAGTACTTTGGCCTCGGTTAAAGCCCTGCACTGTGTCATGTGCAATCTTTGCCGCAGACATGATGGTACTGTGCCCAGCTCTGAAGCCGAACTGCTCCATCTGTAAGTACTGTTGTTCTAAATAAATAAATAAATAAATCTAGATTTAGTCTTATGAAGTGTTCCATCCTTATCAAAAATTATTTTGGCAGGAGATTTTAACATAAATTTTAATGATAAAGGTTCTGTTAACACTATGCTGCTTACCAACCTATTTATTAGTTATGGTTTATATATGCATGTTGATGAGCTGACTCGGATCACGAACAATTCTTCAACTTTAATCGATCATTTGTGTTCAAATTATGACAATTGACAAGGTAGGTATCCTGCTCAGTTTTAAATGCGGGAATCACAGATCACGAGGCGGTAAAATGCTTTATTGACAGCAAAGTTCAAAGCCGGGCCTCCAGGCGTATTCCCAGTAGAATTTTCAGTACGGTGAATTCTGACAAATTCTATTCTATATGTCTTCGTGTAGACTGGCAAAACCTGGATACTGTAGATCCAATTGCCAGTTTTTATAATATTTTAGGTGTTCCTCTGCAGTTGATAAAAAAAGAGTACAAGGCAAAAACCTGGTGGTCTCTTTGGCCAACGCTCAAGGTCGTTCGTTAGAAGCAAATCCGTAGTAATGACGCCTCAACCAATAAAAACACTAGAACCTAATCACGTAACCAAGCAGATGCACACCAGCTCATGTTTGTTTACCTGAACGTCGCTATTCTCATCCATCACTCAAATTCATTTTGAAACTAAATTTATTAAAGTCGTTAAAAGCCACGAACGCAACGAACGAAAAGTCAGATAGCAGGTGAGAACGGTAAGAAAGCCATACTGCTATCATAGATATTTGCGATGCCTCGGTCAATCGTGTAGGGATATGTTTTAATCGGTAATTTTTATCCCTTTTTTATTAGATAGACCGTCTGAGATTAATTAACTGCATTTAAGAGTGCCAATACAATTGGTTTCTAATGTTGAAGGATTAGATTATTATACATTAGGCTCAAATTCCCAACATCCGTTCTGTCATTAACCGAATCAGTCTCTTTTTCAATTTCGATCATTTCTTTTATTTTGAGTTTTTGGTAATTTTGATCTTGGTTGAGGACCTGAGTTCCGTTAAAATTAAAAACATGTTTGGTTTCTCTCTGGTGTTTGTCAAGATCCGTTGAAGCATCTTTAGTATATTTGTGACCGTTCAATCTATTTTTTAGTAGTTGAGTCGTCATACCGATATATTTTTTAGGACAGTTTGTACATGGTATAGAATAAACTATATTTGATCTTTTCATAACCGGGGTTTTCGGCTTTAACTTTGTAAACAGTGAACTTAATGTGTTTTGAGCTTTGTGACATGTAATAGTGTTATGTTTTCCCAAAATATACTTAATTTTTTCTGACAGTCCGTTTGTATACGGGAGGGCTACGTCAAACTTTTGAAATGAGTGTTTAATTTAAGAGCCTATACCCAAGATTAATAAAACAATTTATTTATATACGGCTCAAGAAAAATCAAAACATAGGGTAGTCTCGACTGATGTCAAGGACTCGTTCTCCTTCAGTGAGTTTATAAATAACTATCAACTTCCAAATAATTATGTTATTGTGAGTTTTGATGTCGTCTCACTGTTTACAAACCTTCCTTTAGAAGTAATTTTAACTAGCTTGCAGAATAAATGGGATACCATCTCTCAATATTGCAGTCTGGATTATTCCACATTTGAGAGTATTTTAAAATTTATCTTTGATTCAAATGTATTAATATTTAACAACACATATTACAAACAAATTTTTGGTACACCCATGGGATCTAAAATATCACCAATTCTTGTTAATTATGTACTGGATGACCTGGTTAGTGATTGTCTCCAATATATGCCTTTTCATGTGCCTTTTGTCAAACGGTACGTAGGGGGAGAATAGAAGTTGCCTTAGATATTTTTAATTCTTTCAACCCACATATCCAGTTCACCGTGGAGGAGGAAACTAATAATAGTATCCCATTTTTAGATATGTTGGTCACTAGAACTGAAAATAACATCTTAAAAACAAAATGGTATAGAAAACCATATTGTTCCAATAGGTTGATGAGTTATTTTTCATATCATCCTATGAAAACAAAAATTAACCTAGTTCTAGGGATGAAAGCAAGGGCAACCAAACTCACACACCCTGACTTCAGAGATCAATCAATATCACAGTTAAAGAGTATATTGTTGGACAATTCCTACCCAGAGAAACTAGTAAACAAATTTCTATTTAGCACTCAATATAAAATCCCAGAAAACATAATAGAAAGGCCTTCCCAACCTTTATCTTTGAACACTCTAACCTCAACAGATCAAACTACAATAGAGGATAGAATAACTAATAACACCAATAACATACAAAAGTATTTCTCTTTGCCATTCATAGAGGGCTTAACAAGCAAACTTACCAACCTTTTTAAAAATATGGATATTAAAATAGCGAAAAGACAAGTCAAAACTCTATCTTTAATTTATACAAAAACCAAATTTCCTCTACCACTGAACGAGAATTATAATGTAGTATATAAAGTTCCATGTAAAAGCTGTGAAATGTGCTATATAGGTCAAACATCTAGAAACTTAAAGGGTCGCCTTACATCTCACAAAAGTGATGTCCGAAGAGGGGTGATGTCCTGCGCACTAGCGCAACATGTCCAGGAGTTAGATCACTTAATGGATTGGGATGGCACTGAGATTTTGGAAAAAGCAAATTCCTATTATCGAAGAATTTTTCTTGAAATGGTTCGCATTAACATGGACGATAACACAATGAACAAGAATAGCGATACTCAAAATCTCAGTTCTATCTATAATTATCTTTTAAAAATTCACAAAGAAGGATGTCTGGCTTCGCGGGATGCTCCCACTCCGGATTAATAATTTTTTAGGTCCAAGTGTGAGTTGAGACTGAATATCGTATTGTTCTCCCCCTTTTTGCATTTACCATAGATTAAAAATTAATTAATTTTGAATATTGTTTAAAAATCCGAACTTTTCAAATGTCCTGGTAAATTGTTGCAAACAACTAATTATTCTACCTACCACTATGTCGAGCGCAAGTCAAGCAAATGCGTTTCTCTCTTCTCTGTCACACTTACAC
>MU184248.1:187912-201657 GCA_016904865.1 Pissodes strobi | reverse complement strand
ACTCCGGATAAAATAGCTTGAAATATAGTATATTTGAATGAAATTTTCCTCGGCCTCAGTGTGAAACATGAAATATGCAATTAAAACATTGACCTCTAATTTCCAGGCACCCTGTTTGTTGCATCAACAAGCATACTGCCTTGGCGACGTTTATCATCATCCCTATTTTTGCTCTCTGATTCTGCCATAATTAAAATTTTAAACAAAAACTTACAACTTGCCCAGATATTTTCACCTGAAACAGATGTATGTATATATAATAAAAACGCAGAAAATTTCTATATTTCTTCCAAATTTACTAGATAGGTACTTTATATGTAACAAATAAACTTATTAATTCTTTAATAAAAACAGATATACAATATGGCAGATTGCAAATTGACACCTAACGACAAGTTTTATAATACAAATAAAATAAAACAAATCTTAATAGGTCTATAATAATATATTATATTTTCTTTTTATACAATGATTATATGTATTCCATCTGCCGATATGCAGAGAAAAACAAAGCATGCTAAATGTGAGGACAAGAGAAAGATAGACTAAGAGCAGATGCATCTGGCGGTCTGAATAATCACGGCGCGACGCGGCTTATACCCATGACGCCTCTCAGTATTTATTGTTATAATATTGTTAGTTTACAAGCAAAAAATATGGGATTTGCTCTATTACCTGGTCAAGACATAGGCGAAACTTTTATAAAGAATAGTATTTTCTCATTTAGGCCTTTTTTGTCAAATGAATGTTATATTTAAAAAAGACCACTTGTTAATCAAATTTTTGCTCGGCTGAAACCGAGATATCTACGTTTAAAATTATAAGGGCTAATGCAAATTATTTTGTTTAAATAATTATAAAAAAATACTCCCTACAAAGACCTTTTTGTGCTTTGGACCAAAAAATAACTATGTTTTTCTCTATACAGTGGTATCGATATCTCGATTTTTGATGATAGTGCCCTTTTGCACAGTCTAATTTTGTATTACCTCCGGAATAAGGTTTACCTTATCATGTACTTCCATCCCTGAAAAATTCAGCTTGTGACACAGAAGTGGGAGGCAAAGTCAAAATTAGTTTTAATCTACACCCTACTAAAAGGTTTTCCAGTTGTACGACGAACGAGTGCGCTCTTGCCGCCTTTCGTGATTGCCTGACAGGTGAGGCGTTGCTGGAAGCAGGATGAAGCGGACCAAATCCTGAGAAAATCTGCCGTGAAAATATCTGTAAGATACCGAGTTAACGCCGGGTCGCCGACGCGACGTGACGCGCAGCTCTCTTTTGAATGGAACTCAGCAGCTTTAGGGTGTGCTTAAGTGTGACACCACAGATAATACAGATATGTGAGCAATAGTGCGCAGTGTGTACAGTTTTTGTTGCAAAATAGCAGACAAAGCTTCTGCGAGGCTAGTTTTGCGATGCTAGTAACGTGGTCATGCCAGGACATATTGATGTGTACCGAGACACCCAGTCCTGCCATAATGATATCAAGGTCCGCTGTATTGGCTAGCAAATGAGGCAGCTTGGGATTTTGCTGCATTGAACTGGACCAAATTCCTATCGCTCCAAGTTCGAACTTTCTCCGGATCTTGAATAATTGTTATAATCTGCTCCTGTCTGCGGGTGATAAGTCTTAGTCGCTGGTAAAGATTGTTTTATCTAAATTGGGAGACAAGGGTGTTGTGATCAGCAAAACTCTAAACAAGATTATTGGTTTCCGCCAGCAGATCATTATTATAGATGAGGAGCAGTTGGCGAAAGTACTGCGCCCTGAAGCGCGCATCTACAGAAAAGGCAAAGTTTGTGTTCAAAAAATAATTTTAGTGTTGAAAAGCTAACTCGGTGGTACTTGCCAGTATTATCGAGAATCAAACGTCAATCAAAGCAGTGAAATCGCCTAGCTTCTCTCCTTACCTTAGAAAATCGAGAAAGCGCTAGCAAATAAGAAATTAAATAATTTCCGATTCATTTCAAGTACTTTTAATATTTCTTCTAGTAAAATACCCTTAATTTATTTAAGCAGAGTGCTTTTGTAAAATATCCATTTGTAGATACGAAATAAATAACTAGAATCCACGTTTAATCTTGGCTCGAGCAAGCTGCTCTTTTGGAATTTGCGGCACATAATATCTCTCGCAGTTTTATTTTATAGTTGGAGACATATTCCGGAACGCTTGGAATTCAGGTTGAAGTGTTTACTGCGATGTATCATTTAACCCGACTGAAAATAAAAGGGCTAATATGGTTGCCAATTTCAGATTGCGATGATGCCACCAAAACGATGAATTACATTTACTGATTTCCTAAAAAATCCATGCCATTAAGTTGGGAGCAGATTGATTGCGGATAAATTCAAATTCAAAAACATTTATTTGCCAAAAAGAGATAAATTTGCAAGTACAATATTACAACTACAAATTACATACGAGTATTCCGTTTCGCTTCTTGACAAAAAGGACAGCCTCTCGTTACAAAACCGGTTACATAAGCCCCTTTTAAAGAATTGCACATGCGAAACTGCCCTGGATAAGTGTTCTATACGCTCTTAAATAAATTTTAATTTTAATGAAAATATTTTAAATTTATTGAATATTTGTTTGACATAAATATTAATTTTTCAGAAAATGCGTAAAAACCCATTGTTTTTTTAGATTAAAGTGTTTTCGATCGAATGAAAATTGTTTGATCTGTTGCTGTAGTCATGAAATTATAAATCTTTACAACTATGGTTATCGCGTTTAACTTTGTAACTTGTTCAAACAATAGCCTTGCTTAGGTATTTACACGGGAAAGATTTCCTGCTTAGGACTGACGTGCACGCACATACACAACGCTAATATATTCGGATTCGCATTCACGACCGACAAATCCGGGGCAAAGACGAATTACAGGAAGTAAGACGCAGGTGGATACAATGTCTTATTTTATCTAAATTCCATTAAATTGAAACTCTGCTGGATTTCACGGAAACAGCCAGCCAGATCTGTATAGTAGAACTAGAGATTTCGCTCCAGAAACAAATTAATAAAAAGGATGTTTTCGCTTTAACGATGGCAACAAAACTATGTATTTAGACTTTCAGTTAATTTAACATGATTTATTAGACTAGAGGTACATTTATATTACTCAAAATTTCTTTGTGGCAAAACAAATTAATCACTACTACATTTGCTGAAATTCTACTGGCTACATACAATACTACAACTAGATAACTTGAAGTTCTAGCTTTCCAATCAATTTTAAGTTGACAATCACAAAAAATGCGTTTTTTAAATAAAATAAAAATTTTAGCCATAACCTTTGCTTTTTAGGTAAACATATAAATTTTCACAATGTTTTATACGTTTAACCTATTAGTAGAAAAAACAATGAGTTATCTACTTTAGGAATCATACTCATTAGGAAAATAATAGTTATAAAAATTGTTTTCACGTATGCTAATACCGATTCGGTAGATAGTTTTGAAGCCTTAATTTATAATATCATATTTTCCTTGTGAGGCGTCCCGATTCAGTTCAGCTTGCATCAGTATAAGACGATTAATTATTAATTTTAACCACTAGTGATATTATGCAATGGTTATTTCTGGGGCGCCACCTTTTGGATTGACGTGGTAAAGGGCCCACAGTCCACCGTGCAGCTTGTTACAATGGAGAAGCGTCAAACCAGGGATTCATTGCGAATGTCAGTACTGGTTGCCGGCTGCGTTCGAAATTTGCTTAATACTAGCAGGATAGGAGTCAGAAAGAAAACAAACAATTTGAAAAATCTAATACAGATTTCTATTGCAAATTGAAACACAAATCATGGGGTATCGTATGCAAAATATGAATATAGAATAGAATTGACGCCGCAGTAGCAAACTGTACGGAACGGCACTGTAACAACAACAAAACTACTATATTACGGTATACGCGAGTCCAATCACCAGCATTTAAAGATCCTTTACAGGCGTTGCCGACTATATCAAAATCGGCCTCTCCTATTGGTCTATTCATCTCGTATTACAATATGTCTTCGTGATGCAATCAATTCCTCGCAAGAGCTCTCGTGGTGTAGAGGATTAGATCGTTGGGTCTCACCTAGAAAACAGGGGTTCAAACCCCGTTGCTTTTTTTATATTTTTTTTAAGATTATGTTTCTAAACAGCTTTTTTTCTTGATCTTGGGTATGTCTTGGGTTAGATTGCGTAAGCACCTGCTTAGTTTCATTTTCTTGAGCCCCCGTAGCGAGCGAAGCGAGCGGAGGGCCATGCGGATCGACCAATAGGAAAGGCCGATTTTGATATAGTCGGCTACGCCTGTAAAGAATCTTAAAACGCCAATTACCAAGATCTCGTCTTTTAATCGGTCCAGCAACGGTACAAAATAGCTTCTCCTGACATGGTACTGACGGACGGTTAGGGATACTCACAGCCTAATGAGGAAAATGTGCGTGGAGACGTGAAACGATGACGGTAAGGATAAAGCCATAACAGTGGATACGTTGCGACAACAGTAAATGACCTGACGAGGCTTTCTGCACGGATGACATACAATTTCCGAGATGGGCGTGCGCAAATACGTCACTGCATTCCGGTCGTACTTTGCTACTACGATTTTACGCCTTCGTGGAGGCATTAGGTAAGATAAGGAACGTTGATAGGTAGGTTGAGAGTGACATAAAGCTTGTAAAGATCTACCCTACCAGACTGAAAAACCAAGGCCGAGAGAGAGATAGAGAGAGAGTAAGGGGTAGTGGAAAAAGTAGCTGATCGGGCTGAAAAACTAAGACCCATGCTTAATGTAGTGTGAGAGGGAGACAGAGAGTGATACCTATATTACCTATGCAGTAGCAGCGAAGACGAACAAGATCAGCAGCGGCAATGGCGGTGTTCATGGTGGCGGCGCTCTGCAGGAAGCGGCGTGGATCCGGTTCTAGCTGGGCGGCTTACATGGTAGCGGCTGTGCTTGGGGAAGTGGTCTGATCTGCTTGGCTGCTTCTTCGAGAACCCGGGTGGATTCTGCCTATTCACCGCGATGCGGCCCAGTTTTGCAGTATATAGCAGGTTTTGCAAGTCATCAAGGTCTATTGTCTTTTAACAAAATTAAAAAAAAAATAGATTTTATTAAAAACCTTTTATTGATACGTTACAAAAAATTATTTTTATTTAGCAAAAATCCTAAGTAGGTACAAAGACAAGAAATAATATTTTTATTACCTTTTTAGACAAATTCGAGTAAATCGTCTTCCGAAAGCTCAAAGTCATTGAAAATTTTACTATTAGTATCATTACTGGATGAATATTATTAATATACTTCAAAACATCCTTGAAGTATTGAAGTTTTGATATTCACTCCATGATTCACCAAAGGACCAAAGTGAAGAATAAGAAGTTTTTTAACTTCTTTCGATTTAGCTTGTTTTACTTCAATGCCTTTTTCAATAATTTAAATGTGGCCGGTATTTCGAAGATTTTGGCCTTTTTTATAGAGACTTTTTGGCGCCCTTGCATCAGTGTTGTAAAAGGGACCTCCTTCAACTAATGTTGTCTTGTTGGAATATCTTCTGTTTAAACGCACTTTCTAATTTACCAAATATCTTATCCGGGGGTATAAAGAAATGTCCGATAATTGAGGAGAATAATACAACTTTTTTTGGCTTTTCTAGGAGCCAGTGAGACATTCCATTATTTTTATTTTGGCCCCCACAGCCATCGGAAAATATTCTTAGAAGAGCTGTTGCTATTTGATTATAACCTTTGGCATATTCGTTCTCTATCCAAAAGTAGGTAAATGTATTGTCTTTGTTCTGTAACGATGATGATAAACTCTGACTGTGAAATTAAAGGGATAGAGTTGCCGGGAGTAGTAAGCAGCTTGGGCTGCTTAGAAGCATCACATTTTTTGACAGTCATAGCTAAATATCAAGGAGTTAGCTGTTTTTAAGCGGCCTTGTTTACTAAAAGCATCTGCTCGAGTTTTAGTTGCTGAATTTTAAGGTATTTATTATTTTCCTTATCCTTCTCTAACAAAAACGTATGTCCAATGCATCAACAGGTTTGTTCAAATAAGGGCTATCGAAACTTATGTTGTAGCTTTCTGTAAATACCGTTCTAAAATAGTTATAATCAACAGAAAGTTCATCGTTTAGGTGCTGTTCGTTATATTACAATGTTTTAATATTTAAGGCCTCTTTCAGACGATACGGATTTTAGCCGGTCCGGTTCTGTTGCTTTTAACGTGAGTAGTGCATTAAAACCTTGTGAACGGACCGGCTAAAATCCGTATCGTCTGAAAGAGGCGTTAACTCACTAGGCGAGTACTGTCGTTTTAACTTCTGTTCTACATAAGTAGTGGCTTTGCATCGGCCTAAATGTTTAATCAAACTCTTTAATTGAATGGCGCTTTGGTTGGTATTTTACAGTTCTACGATCTCCACCTCGTGTTTCGTTTGGCGTAACGCCAGTTTCTAAATATTTTTGACAAATTCCGTCCATTTTCTCTTGTAGAATAGAAGACCGCACTGTTTCGTTTTAATTCTTTCGGTATGGAACATAATATATTGTTTTCCAGTTTCGGTTTTTAGGAGTTGCTTGTAATACTTTTGGCTCAACTTATTGACTTGTGTATATCAGGAATATATGTGAGAGATCAGGAATTCTCTATCGGCTAATATATATCTTGGTGCACTTGTGAGATTCTTTGGTAGTTGCTTTAAACTACATACATAAATAGGAAGGGGTCGACTCATAAGTCACATTTTTAGTGGAATAAGTGGACATATCTCAGAATTTCTTTTTAATTTTTTCCTCGACAAAAAATGGTTACTTCTAAATATATATTTATAGAATAATATTTATTTAACGTTATGGGTGTTATCTAGCGTTTGATACTTCATTTAAGTAATTTAAATTGCGACAGAAAATATTTAGTTGTAGCAATAAAAGGAGGATAAGAAACTGGGTAGCCTGATGTAGATAACTCAAAATATCAAAAATTCGAGCTATGCAGTTGTAATATTAAGGTACGAATTTATTTTATCAGAACTTTGTACATATAGGGAACGCTAGCGTTAAAAGCAGATTGGCTTTTGGTAACTGTAGTAAATAATTTGTAATTCAATCGTCATTTATGGCTTCGAGAATAGGAGAATTGTATCCTGAAAGTGTATGCGGCATTATGAGAGAATTATAATGACGGCGGGTTCCTCGAGTTTCAAATAGGGGACGGATAAAAGTTTCAAAATTATTTGACAAAATTTAATAAAATATCAATATTTGCATATTCAACAATATATGAGACATAGACACCTCGTTACTTTTGCCTAATAGAAATACCAATACAGTCTTAGTAAAATAAAAAATATCGATATTTTCGGTTCTATTTTAAAGTAAGCCACATTAATCCAATATCTCTGTTCTCATTACTAAAATCCTCTAGCGGGAGTGGTTCATAACATTGCACTTTTTTTAAGAAGATGTATACATTTTAAAATTTTAACTATTAGTTTCTCGTGAAATAGTTACTTATATTTTAATTGATCATGTGCTTCAAATGTCCTCCACCATCTTAATTAAATAAAGTAATTTTCGAAATATTGTCGGACATTCTGGAGTAGTTTGACAACATGTAAATATCTCAAATCACAAAATTTAAAGTTCACCCTTACGACCGAGAGTCTTCCTATGTTTTTGTGTGATGGGCAGGTGAGATTCTTGAAGTCACATTGGAACCACGTCTGACTTAGGAGACATGTTGATTTTATTTGTGGAGGGCTATCGAGGGTTGTTTTTATCATTAGAGGTCCTGGTCTGCTTACCATGGTTGCTTCTCTTCCTGAATGACGTCCGTCATATTACACTGGGGACATTGGCCACGTGCTATTAGGGTGTTCAAACTGCAAAGACGTACATCCGTGTCCTGTTTGGGATGGGGTTCCGAGATGGTGCCGAGCTGGATTTTCAAGAACGATACAGCTTCCCCTGTTTCTATATTTTTCAATGCTTAAAGTACCTAAAAGCAAACCTTGAACTATTTTTCTCTTATGCAGATTATAATGGCTACCTTATGAGTCAGAGGGGAATCTGCAACCAGATTTTCACAGACTGGCACGAACCATGAGAGGTACTGACTACCACTATGTCAGGTTTTTAATACTCCTCCATTGCATATAAGAAGGTTGGGTTAGTTTGGGTTAGCAGAGAAATGTTTTTAAGAAAAAATTTAAAATTTCCTTAGTCGTAAAGCATTCTATTCGACCTGGATTACCACAGTAATGTGTAATTGTGTATCGTGGTTTTAGTGATATGTAGTACTGTTATATATATTTAAGTTGTATTTTCGGAAGTAATTGCACAAGTGCATCAAAATTACCAATAATTTTGCATGACAGCGTGTTGCTTAAAAACTGCATGAGTTAATTTTCATATTTTGGATAAAAAAACCCGACCCCGAAGGTGGAGCGAAATCTCTTCCAGCCTTCTTATCTGTAATCGAACAACATTCAAAAACCTGATAGAGTGGTAGTCATTTTACAGAGAAAATAAAACATTATCTCAATAAAGATTTTAGTGATATGTAGTGCTGTTTATATATACTATATATACTTAGTGTTATTTTCATTAATGTTTTCCGGTAAGATTTTAATTTTTAGTTTACGACCAACCATATTTTCTATACCCCCGATTTGAAGCATACCTAAAAGCTGGCTTTGTCATTATAAAATTGGTACGTGTTTAGAGCAACTACTCATTAACGTACTTCCTAAACCTTTAATGATTATCAAGAAATAGCAGTTACAAAATATATTTAGGATCTTTAGGGTTTTATGCTGCAATACCTGTAGTGGTCTGCCAGACGGCACGTCCGAATTTATGCTTCCAACATCGCACCTCCGTAGTTAAGGGTTAATATACTGTCTTCTAGCTTCAGTTTTTAAGGCTTACTTGTAATACTTTTGGTTCGACTATTTGGCTTGTATATATTTCGTATCTGGCATCAAAGAGTCATCTGTCTCTATATTCTATGTATAGGTTGCCGAAACTTATTGTTAAAATTTTATCAAAGGCTAAGATATCTCTCGACACACTTGTGGTATTAGATCTAATTAAATACTCAGTTCATTATTTTAAACTGAAACTTAAAATATTAAAACGAAAACATTAGCATCCAAAAGTCAGTGCTAGAATTATTAAAAATTTTACAATAAAAAATAAATTATAAAATGAAATAAATGTAAATACCAATACTGAACGAGCATTTGTGTCAAAGACGTATTGACCATGAATGGCAATGATAGAAGAATGCCTGACAAATCTCAGGAAAATATCCCATTTTCCTGAAATTTATTAATTTTATATCTATTTGTCACATTATTCTGTTTTGTTGAGAGAAAAGTTTCTGTTCCATTATATGAAGAATAAAATTCAAATATTCTTATTACATTTATATTTTCATTTTCAAAATATATTGAGGGATGGAAATAATGTTTTAAATGCTCAATTTATATTATTTTAAAATTACGTTCTCATTAGTTGAGAGTAACGAGGAATAGAAACTTTTCTGTATAACCTAAGCCTTAGTACTAATGCCGTTATGATTCAGCACTGAAAAGTTTAATATTCTTTAAAGCCAGATAAAAAGTTTTTAGAAAAATGTGTGATAAACGGGTCTATTTATATCAGAGAACAAACAAAACCGTCACTAATTATTTGGAATTTTCTCAGACTCTTGCCAAACCATAAATTCCATTCCATAAAGCTGCAGATAAAGTTTAGTGCAGGCTTTTCTCAGAGCATTTTGTAAAGTTGTTGTTGGACTTACGCCAAGCATTCCACCTTAAACTGCACGAGGAGATAATTTATTAAGCGCAGATTCTGGATGGATTTTTAACGAGCGGAATATAATGAGAACATATAAAATAGTTCAAGCATCCAATAAGCAGAAAATGAACTATTATATGTATATGTAAATTAAACGAATTGCTTTCGTAGAACTTTCTTGTGTATAGTTATAAATCTAATATCCAGTAAATATCTAGAAATACCTTGACTTTCGATCCTGATTTATGAAAAACCACACAGCGTTTTGCTTTCTGAATAGAAGCTTTATTATTTATTTATTATGGTTAGTATTGTTTACAGTTATTACGTTCATTATATTATTATAATTTATGTATTAAGTTTTTTTTTTCTACAGGCATCTTTATTTCTCCGTAATTCTCTAACTTTTTCTTCCGACTTGTAAAAAATTGCAACTATGGGAACCAAGGATATTCAGGATGGTAGGTATACTGGAAACTATTTTTTCAAGGACACCTGGCTTTAGAATTAAATAATTGCCTCAATTATAAAATAACACATGCTGCATATGACGCAAAAAATCTGGCATGTAGAAAATAGTTATCAATATAGGAAAAAAATTAAAAATTGAACGCGTCTGCTAATACTCGAGACACTGATATGTAAACATATCTTATATCGACATCATCAACATGAATATCCACTGCCACCTTAGGCCCCGTGACGTCTGAATATAGGCAACCACTTATTTGGAATTGGTTGCCTATCCCAACTAGCATTTATGGTGGCAGATACATAACTGCTACTATCAAACCCACTACAAAGTGGGCGGTGACCATCGGCGGCTACGTCGTATATTCGTAGCCGCTAAGTAACTGCGACCAAAATGGGTAAAGATTTTGGGTAGCTGGGTAGTGTCTTGGGTAGTTTTTGCCACTCAAAGAGTTACTATGATGTGTTACTATAAAGTAGCTTACTGGTGAATGCGACTTATCTGTTACGAAGCTGCCTAGTCGCGGGTTCGAGGCAGCCAAGTGTTTTCCACCGACATGTGAAACTTTCGTTAAACTGTTAAACTTTATTGGCAGCGGCCTTTTCATGCAATTTCACACTTCATAAAAATAAATGTCATGATGGAAAATAATTATGGAAGCCATTATTATTATTTTTTATTTACCGTGCGATTTTGACGCTTTTTGTAGGTAAATTCCAAAACGCAATCGACTTTACTGAATAAAATAGTGGGTTTATATGACAAAATTTTCTAGCGCCTCTCAAAACATTTCAAATTATTATATTATTTTCAATAGAAACTCATTTAGTAATAAAAAAATAATAATTAGCTTTAAACTGGCGTGAAACTTTAAAATATTGGTCCACCGTCAAAAATAACAAAAATAACTAAGGGAAAATGCTTTAGTCTAGGTATATTTAGCTTGAAAACGCAAAATGTTTGAGCCATTTGGCTGTTCGTCTTAAAAGTCATGAAAAAAATATGGCCGTTTAATCCGAAAAATACTTTATAGTTCCATATGCTTCCACAAAGTATCGGGAACAATAATATATTAGGCCAACCCTACCCGTTCGGAACTTTAAAATCTTCGGCTACTTTATAGTGACCTAGGATGGTAGCAGTAACAATTTTGCTACTTTTAATGCTACTATAAATTAGAAGTAACTAGGTGTCATGGCCGCGACTACCCCGTAACTTAAATTGTTACTATAAAGTAACAAAAACTTAATGGAGGCATTATGGTAGCACTTGTTAGTGACCGCTACTTTAAAAAGTTAATTTAATGTTTTTAGTCTTTTATGGTGTCATATTCGAAGATTCGGGTAGATCCAGCCACTTCTTTAAATTACATGTTTGCCACTTGCAATCGGGGTGTTTATTTTCCACTTTTATGGTAGGTAGGCACTAACCGGTCACTCTCGAAATATACTTCAAAGCGACTATTCCTTATAGAGTAACATTTTAAGTGCCAGGGTGGGTCTAGGAACTATACTTTAGGGGCAGTGACTTTTTAAAAAGGACTGGGAACTATGTTTGCTAGTTGGGATATTCTGGCGTTAGAAAGAACACGTTTTACACTAATGGTTACAGACAGCTTGCAAAACACATTCCAGTCACAGATACCGCCTGGCGTGCGTTATTTAATGTTTATATTTGTAACGTTTGCATTAGAATGTCTAATATTACACTTCACGCATAGCCTTTCGCCCGCTTCGCGCGCTAGAGGGGCGCAACGAACAAAAACTCACCAAAACTAATCCAATGCATGCCCAAAATCAAGAAAAAAAACTTTTTACAAATATAAACTCAAGAAAATGAAAATAGGATTAAAACTAACCGTGAAAATCAACGCGAGCGAAACTGCGGGTAAAAGCTAAAAGTGTCCTATGTCTTTCACTATACTCTTGAAAATATCTGTACAAAATTTCATGAAGATCGGTTAAGTAGTTTATGCGTGAAAGCGTAAGAAACAAACAAACAAACATTCGCATTTATAATATTAGTTAGGATTCTATAATAGTACTTACTGGCAGCTTCAATCGGAGTGCATTAATTCACTGCACAAATTCGACACGAAAATCTAATACCACCAGGAATAACATCAACCTATGGACACAGCTTATTCACTACAAGCTAGTCACCTTGGGGCGGCATACTTTGATTTGGAAAAGTCAATAACCAAATTTTGCAAATTTTAGAAGTGGGCCATGACTCAATATTATTCTGAATAATACTTTTGACACTTCGTTTAATTAAAATTTTTTTTTCGTCTAAAATCCGTTTAAAAACGAATTTAAATGGCAGAATTGTATACAAATCCGAAATTTTAAGACGATAGCCTTGGCTTCGGACGAATTTGTCGTGGATTTTGAAGCGAAAATTCATTTTAAATTCAACCGTCTATTGCAATAAATTGCTATGGACCCAAATACACTGCGAATATAATATAATGAAAATCTAATACCGCTCTAGCTGCTAGCTTTTTAGAAGCGCCATTTGAGTCGTTGCATTCGCGGCCGTCCTGGTATAGCTTACTTCTCAATGCGCACTGGTTATAATAGGGTTCTAGCAGCGATTTCAAACGGTTTCAAACCGTCCGGAGTTTGCGCATAACGATATGAGCGTCGCTTATATGGCTATGCGCAAACTCCTTACGGTTTGGAACCGTTTGAAATCGCTGTTAGAACAAACCTAATGTCACATCGTTTACACATTCCTTCCTCATATTTCCGTCCCCACTGTTCCGTCCCATTTTCCGAGATTTACCCTCATACCGCCGCGTAAGATGTTTTATACATCAAAAATTAAAATCAAACTCTACAAGCCTATATATCTAATCCATTATAAATTAATCACTTATACTTTTATGCGATAAGTGGCTGAAAATTTAACTACCACGATTTTAGTAAGTCCGAATGTGCAAGTCATTGTGTATTTAAAATCTTTAAATGCACATGTCTTGTATCAAACTTGAAAATCTTAAAAAAAAATAAAGCAGGATCTTCTAGCTTGCTTTGTAACCGATATGAGATAATGGATCTATTGAATAAAGAGAAGTATTGGCTTCTACTTCCTCTTATTTAAGTATTTACTCAATATAAATTGAATAAAAGGTCAGTGACTACTTCATGTAAAAGAGATTACTTAAGACCATAAGCAAACTCCTTCTGGTTTTAAGTAGTTACTTAAAACATAAGGATTTACTTATATTTTTCCAGTACTAGCTTATTTTTATTTGAATAAAAATAAGATCTGTCTTAAATTTGTCAGTAATAACTTGATGATTTTTAAGGTAGCTATAAAGCATACTTATCGCGACGGTAGTTGCTAGTAAACTTTGTAAAACAAGGTGGACTTCATAAATGTTCGTAATATGAAGAGCTATAGGAAGAGGAGAAGCATCAGCCCAAGCAAAGCTAAGCTCTTGTTGCGTTTTGGAAGTGAAAATAT
>MU184248.1:153418-182912 GCA_016904865.1 Pissodes strobi | reverse complement strand
TACAAGCTATTACTTATTTTTATTTGAATAAAAACTAGAACTCTCTTCAAAGTAAATACCGAAAAAAATATTTTGAATGTTGAGTAATTACTTGTAAGTACTTACTTATACTTATAAGTATTTACTTCTTTCATTGCGTGTGACAAATGAAATATACATGAACGCGATCCAGTGGTGGGCCTTCTCGAAAATACAGTCAGCTACGCTGCTTACGGATTTGCATACTGTTGTATGTAGTGTTGCCGTCGAGATGAGACGAGACGAGAATAGGCCTTCTCTCATCTCGTCTCGACCCTCTCGTAAATACTAAATATTCAACTAAAAAAAGCATAAAACATAACAAAATATACGGGGTTAAAGGGGGTTATTCCTTGGGTTATTTTATAAATTAAAAGTATACATTAACATAGGTCCGTTCTTCATCCACAGGGTGTTAATATTAAAAATCGTTTTTGTTTAATATTTTATACATATCTTGGTGTATTACCTTGAAAATTGGCATACGGGGGTTTCTTGGTATGAAAAATCAGATTACACACATTCTTACTCTGGCCGATAGAGTTTTAAAAAGAAGAGAAAACGTATTTAAAATTATTTAAGTAATAGATTTTTTTAATTGCTTCTTTTTAATTTAATTTGTATACTTCATCAATTTATTTACAATAAAAAATTTAAAGATTTATTTAATCTGTAGCTTTCTACATGTTCATTGTATACAATTTATAGTAAACTTATTTTTTTTAATGCTGTAAAAACATTGTTTTAATTCAATGCAACGTATTTTTAAGCAATCTTCAACACCCTGTATAGAAAAATATGTATTGTGCACAAACTACTTCTCAAACGCTATAGCTGTCCTGTCAAAATTTTGTTCTACACAGTGGCACAAAAATGTTGTAGGGGGTGGACATTACAAAAATTCACCCTGTACAACCAACCCTAGGTTTTGTTATTTTTTTTATTTTGGTTGTTTTTAACATAATCCTTTTTGTGCCTTGAAAATAAAAATTAATGTTTAAGATTGGCATTTTATTAATTTTTTTTTATAGAAAGACAAAGGTAAGTAAGTGTGCGGGACATTTTCAATAACACATATTTATGGAAATGTAACTCCCTCGATTTATATGTGAGCTGTATGATAAATAGGATTCTTCTGGTTCTTAGAAAAAATAATTTAAATTTCGATTTAAATTTGAAACCTTTTTGAAAATATATTAGAATTTAAATTTAATTAGAATTTTTATATTATAGCAAATTGGCAAGATCAATATTGTTGTTCTTATTTCTAAAAACCGCCTATTTTAGACCTCACGGTTGTCAGGGCAACCACATTAAAGAATAGAATACTATTTTTATTAGCGCGATCATAAATTAGTATTTATACAGGTTACAATAATAGCTAAATAAAAAGAATATAAAAAATTTAAAAGAAAAGTTGTTGGAAATGTTTCCAAAATTAAGATTTTGGAGAAACGAATTTTTCACTGATGAAATTCCAAAAAAAAAACTTAATTTTTTTAATGCGAAGGCGATACTTTATTTTTAAGGTCTTATCGAGTAAGTAAGATTCCACAATATTTTGTTCTTATTCTTATTATTAACTCAAACTAAATGGCAACGTTTTAAACATCTACATTGTTGAGATTCTACAGAATCAAAATGGTTTAAAATTAAAAAAAGAAAAACAACTTGCATATTCCCTATCTTATTTTATCCTGTCCAAATAAGATATCACAATATCCCATTTGGATTTTTTTTTCAATAACGCCCACCCTTTTTCACCTTTACAAAACCCTAAGGGCCGGTTTCTCAATAACGAGTTAGGTTTAACCCGCGGGTTTTCTATAGAAAAATCGAGGGTAACTCGCGAATTAAGAGTTAACTCGATATTGGGAAACCGACCATGAGTGTAGAAAATGTGTATGCTAACTCCGAATTTAATACAATAGGTATCACCAAATTACTTATGTATGAAAAAATCATAAAGATGTTTTGTTTTTTATTATTATTATTATTATGCCAACTTTTTGCTCGAGAGATCGAGATAAAAACGAGAAATTCTCGACGAGAGAGAATCTTTCTCTCGTCTCGTCTCGAGGTTTCATTCGAGAGAAAATACCTCTCTCGTCTCGTCGAGACGAAACGAGAGACGAGAATCTCTCGTCTCGACGGCATCACTAGTTGTATGATGAACGCCAAAATCTTCACCAATACCTGTTTGAAATGCGCTATCACTAACATATCGTAGAAACATATCCATCTTTTGGCGAGCGGCTAGTGCACTTCCGCTGGAGTCATCAACCCCTGGTAAAAAATAATCCGAAAGATAGTCTATATTTTCAGTTTCAAAACGCAACAAAAGCTTAGATTTGCTTGGGCTCATACTTCTTCTCTCCCCATAACTCTTCCTGTTACGAACATTTATGATGTCCACCATGTTTAACAATTCCCGAAAAAGTATGCTTTATAGCTACCTTAAAAATCATGAAGTTATTTATTACGGACTAATTTAAGGCAGATCCTATTTTTATTCAAATAAAAATAAGCTAGTACTGGAAAAACATAAGTAAATCCTTATATTTTAAGTACCTACATGAAACCAGAGGGAGTTTGCTTATGGTCATAAGTAATCTCTTTTACCTGAAGTAGTAACTGACTTTTTATTCAATTTATATTGAATAAATTCTTAAATAAGAGGAAGTAGAAGCCAATACTTATTTTTATTCAATAGACCCTCATATCATTAAACTATCCCTAAACAAAGGCGTTTTTTCAAATGTATGATATAGAAAAAATATAAAATTACAGGGGAATTACAGAATTGGGCACCTCATGAAAACAATCTGCATCGGCAATTATTCATCAGGTGCTTTAAACAAAAGCTTTTTGGCTTATAGTGTGTATTTAACTAATTGGATTTACCTTCAATCCGTTATTGTATGGCCGGTGCTGATTTACCCAAATGAAATAATAAAATGTTACGGCGCCTTATTTAAGGTTTTTGATAGCTAGATACTTTGTTTAACGGTTATAAAAATAGGATAACTTTTTATTAGACTAATCAGTTACACTATATGTCGAATGAGAAAAGAAACGTATTGGACTTATGTGTCATAACCCAAGTATTCAACACAAAATATTACTTTCACTTCCGGTCCTGCCGTCGTAGGATGAACACGTTGGAAACGGATTACAGAATTCGGCACAGTTAGTGGAAGCCATTTTGCTTAGAAAACTTGTTTCAATCCCACGGGGGGAGTCTGGAAAGTCGTGCCGGCTGGACAGTGTAAGGGGTGGGTCGCGTAGTGGAGGGTGATTCCTACTAGGACTCCAGGGAATTTCCGTGCGTGGTAGCGTGGCCTGTAGGCGGTCGAGGATTTATCCTGCGGGGATTTGGAGTCTCTGACAGAAAGTGGTTATACCTACGGTGTGCGAAGCCTCCTTGCATAGAAACTCAGTCGTGCAATTTCTAGCCAGTATAGTCTGTGCCTTTCATAGTTTAGCCAGAAGAAATTCTGTGCCTTTCAATTGTATATTTTTCATTGAAAAGTCGGTGGTCGTGACAGGGTCCAGAGCCTGACAACGTCGCGGTCACCACCCGAATACAAAGCTCTTCAAACTGGAATAACGTGTAACGGAAGTAGAAGGGTAGCTCTACCTCTCCCTAAGCGCCGGACCGAAGGGTGCGCTGGCGAATTGGCCTTTTAGGACCAGAGCCAAGTGTTTTCCGAAAGGGAACACAAAATATACCATACCATACCAAATATTACTTATATAAGAACTGCATTTAAACGTTCCTTAAAAATATAAATTTTGAGAAAAATATTGTATATTTCTGAGGACAACACGTATGGATGAAGCATTTTGCCATCAGTGCTAATTTCGCGAGTAGTAGTTACGTAAAGTTAAAAGAAAGAAAAATGAAGGAATGTTGCAATACTCGAAATGGAAGACGAACATTTTGTTCCCAAAAAAATCCTCAAAGATGCATGGAAGGAGGTGTATTATATCAGAAAAAGCTCCTGTCATAAAGGGTTTAACATGTTTAAGATATGAACCAAAACTACAACCCCTCAGCTGTACCATAAGGAAATATTTGAGTTTGACGTAATAGGATCGTAGATAAATTTTTGTAATTGTGGTTGTTTCTCTACGGTTTCAACCAAATAAAGTTTAGGTTTTTCAGCTATATTTTCGTAATCCTCTCGGAAATCCTTATCCCTCATGGAAAGGATACCCTAATACTTCCGTTTAAGCTGGATATTTAGTATATCGCAAAGGAATAATAGCATATTCACTTAAACTTATTCTTGATTAAACCATATATTACGTTAAAGATGAAAACTTAATAAATGTCCGTGAGTTCCTACAAAATGTCGATTAACTTTTAATTTCAAATATTTATTTTCCATCGAGGAAGTTGCTTTGGTATTTGCCGTTCCTTTTTCATCAAAAAGTTTATATAAATAGTATTTCGAATATGCATAGTTCAACTCTCCGGGTTTACTTATGTTCGATATATGAAGCTTTATATGGGTTTTCAAACGATATACTACTTACTTATTTTTACACCTTTCTTTTCGACATAGGTCTCTACGTTTAGAATTTTTTTTTGGAGGAATTCGAAATTAGTTTATTTTTAATTTTGAATAACTTATCAGAGTCAGTTTAATATACCGAGCTAAAAACCTATTTCCATTGCTGCAAGGATTTTAGTTTCCACTGGGGTAATAGCTTATGCAGTATTTAGTTGTCTCTGAATGAGAACCAATTCACCAGCCCCTTTGTGTAGTTTCTTTCTCTATTGAATATTGTCACAGAAAAACACTGCTTTTTGAAGTAGGTTTATGCTCTTTCATGTCGCATGGCCAAGATAGTGATGAAGAGAATAAATTCGCTTCGTTTAGAAGCATATACATCTATTGGTGACTTCTAATAGTATAATAATCAGAGAAACGTGATGCGCATGTCTGTTTGTTATAAGGCCATATTGGTGACGGGTTCCTTTTAAACTTCAGCTAATGATTAAAGAGGCATAACTCATAAAAACGTCGCAATGCATCAAAGTTCGAGGTATTGGTGTCATTGTTTTGAATGTGTTTTGTGGTAAACTGGTTTCTGTTAAAATATAATAATATATATTAGCAAGTATGCTGATCTATTTCTATAATTGGCCTGATCGCAATAATTTTAAAAAGGTTGCTGTCTTTGTTTTTCATTATATTTATAACCTAGATTGCCTGGTCCCAATAAAAGTAAACGAGGCCGAGATTGTTTTGAATAATATTAATAACATTGGATTTATTTCTTGATTGCCTCAATTATAATAACGTTAAGGATGATTTCTTTAAATAATTAGTACTTTTAATTATTATCGTTCCTCCCAGAAAGATGATAATTAATGAATAATAACCACTTTTTTTCGTCGATGTAAATTAATTCATAAAAATTACACATTTTTATTAGTGTAGTTCTAGTTAGTAACATTACAAACTCTTAACACTTATGTTTTACTTATTATTTATATTAGGTTCGCTATCTAATTAATTGTGAGATTGATGCTGAAGACTAACCGTTTTTGCCTGAACGTGCATTCAAAATAATCTTGCTTCTGTTAGGAACATATAATTACGGCATGTTTCAATCGACTTTATCTTCATATTGTGTATATTAAATGTCATTTTTATTTTATATGTATTTGACTTTCTGTTTGATGTTTCTATAATTAGTATGTCCCCTCTTCTAGTTTCATATTTTATTTTACCTTTCTATATTCTATGTTGCCTTATTATGTATGAGCTTCATTATGCTATGTTTTTAGGCTACGTTTCTTTGTTCTATGGGTCTATTATTATTCATTTTATTTTTAACTTATGATTCTTTATTGTATGTCGGCTTATTTTAATTTCTTAGATGTATTTAATTTAATAACCGGTTAATTATTTTATGATACATTCTTTTCTCTAGCTTGGTTTACGTCTCTTCTTGGTCTAAATATCTCCTTAGTTTACTTCTTTCCTTGTTTTGCTCCTTTGTCCAGTGCGACGTATTCTCCTAGTGACTTGCTTGTGTCTTTAGCTTCTTTATGGTTTACGGTTTTTTCTTATATCCTTTATTTAAACTCCTTTGTTGTAGTTCTGTTACAGGGCCTTAGATAATAATATTTTGTAGCTTTCTCTATGCTTATTTTGTTGGCAATATTCATTTTTAATACTGTTTATTTTTCTTTTTTTGCTTATATGTACTTTTTATGAAACTCTAAATTAATCTCTTTGTTCCTGATCTATTTGGTTCTCCAAGTATCTGCTACTAATTTTTCCTGTAATTATTATCTGGACAGTTGGGTTCGATATTTTTTATAAAACGTATATATACTTATTTCTTAGTTTCTTAGTTTATTTTCAAGTCTGACTGTTTCACTTATGATTTTGCCTCTTAGGCATTTATCGTTAACATTTGCTTTTAAAATTGTAACTCTATAATTTAGTCACAGTTTCTTATATCTTCATACTACTTCTTAAAAACTTTGCTTCATATTTTTCAATTTCCTTAGCGCCTAATTGTCTCACCTAACTATTGTTATCTAAGGTATTTGCCTCTGATAACTTTTGTTTTGAAATCATACGCAATATTTTTCTCCAAAGATCGATAGTAATCCATAATCTACGTTATCATCTTCTTTTTCGTCCCTAATGGCATTTCGCTTATATTGTTTGTCTGTGGCATAATTAACTAAAAATTCACTCTTTTATCATCATCATCTGGGTCTTCTTGATTTTTTAATATTAACTGGTGATGCCTTGGCCCGCGGATCTATCGTATATACTTAAGCTTAATTATCTAACTGAAAAGTATGCTACAGAATCTTTCTCATGGGATAGAAACTTTTGAAGGCTCCGAGAGCAGTCCTTACTCTATATTCTCTTAATCTATGTTGCCTTATTTTTTATATGACCTGGATATATCTCTTAATCCCTCACCTATTTTGTGGTCCCAGTGTATGCTTCTAACTTTTTCGGTAATTATTATCTGGCATAGTTGGGTTCAACATGTTTATATGGCCTGTATATACTTATATCTTGTTTTCTCCTTTATTTTCACGCCTAAATATTTCACTTACCCTATAAAGTATTTATCGCTGACATTTATTTTCCAAATTATCTCTATACTCTAGTTACATTTCTCTTTATCTGTATATTACTTCTTAAAACCTTTATTCTTCTTTCTCTGTTTCCTTGCTCCTCCTTTTCTACCGCCCACGTGTGGTTTTCTCTATTATACAAGGTGTTTTTTTACGCCAAAAATCGTAAATAATTTTTTTCTACGTTATCGTCCTCTTTTTTGTCCCTAATGGCGTTTCTCTTATATGTTTGTTGTTTATTCTCTGTCTTATATTTTGGTATTATCACTAGCATATTCAACAGATAACTCACTTCTTTATTACTGTTCTCAATGTCTTCTGGATTCTTTATATTAATTGGTGATACCTTGGTCCGTGGATCTATCGTAACCTATGTACTTGGGCTTATTTTACTTTACTGATTTTTTTATGGTTTTGTTCAACATTTTTAGAAGTATGTTGCGGAATTATTACTTTGTCGTGGGATAAAAACTTTTGAAGCCTCCATATTGTTTTTATTCGATGTTTCGTTATTTTTTATACGACCTGTATAATATACTTCCATCCCTTAATTCCTCATTTGTTTTCTTCTCCAGTGTATGCTTATGATTTTTGCAGTAATTATTATTTGAGATAGTTGTTCAATTCAACATTTGTATACCACCTCTATATACCTATTTCTCAGTGTTCCCTTATTTTTGCGCCTACGCAGTTCACTTACCCTGTAAGGTATTTATCGCTAACACTTGCTTTCAACATTTGAAACTCTATATTTTAGTTACATTTCATATCACTTCTTAAAAACTTTCGTGTTCTCTTTTTATTGCCTTGTTCCTCCTGTATGTTTATTATTATTATCTCTGCCTTCTTGTTTCTTTATATTAATTGGTGAGGCCTTGGTCCGTGGATCTATCGTATATACTGTATTTCTATTTACTTGCTGCTTTTCTTATACTTTTCTAGTCCAGACTATCTTAGAAGTATGTGCCGGAATTATTACTTTATCATCAGATAAATGGCTCCGGAAGCCAGTAACCAATCTCAAAGTGTTGAATGATGGTATCTCAAATCTGAACAAAATTGGTACAGAAATTAATCTTGTGGATCTCATCATGGCTATGAATTGAGTTGGGAAATTTATTTTACTTTGAAGAGAAAGAATGTTATTTTTTGTCTGATCCTGTCTGTCAGAATGCACAAGCATAAAAATGACACTTGTCAAGATACGTAAATAGGGGTCAGAATGCTGTTACTTGTAGAAAGATTGAAAGGCACTTAAGCTACGTGTCATTACTGAAGATATTGAAACGTGTTGGGGGTTAGGGTTCAGCGGCACTAGAGATCAGAACGGCCCTAGAGACCAGAACGGCCCTAGAGATCAAAACGGCGGCGCCGGCGCTAGAGAGCCGAACGCCGATAGAGATCAAAACGGCGCCTTCACCAAGCGCCATGGAAAAGAACTGCTTGTCACCATCGATCTGTGCTCTTTCAGGGATGCTGATAGGGAAAATTAGCTACCTTCGTTTAGAAGTAAATGTACATCTATTGGGGTAATCAGAAGAGCGTGATGTACATGTCTCTTTGTCAGGGGACGACTATATTTGACGGATCCTTCTAGACTTAAGCGGATACATTAATTTAAGTTTACTATTGATCTGTTTTGTGTTCAAGTTGACTTCAAGAGACTGGCTTATGTTTACTCTAGATTGACGTTGATCGTAATTTAACTAACTAACGTTCACTATTAACTGACGCATCTATGGAGGGACCATTCAGGGGGCTTTCATTTAATAGTACATCTTGGCACTGGATGAACCGAGATACCGAGAAGATTTGAACTTGTTGCCAGAGGGGCGTTTGGCTTTAAAGTACTACGCACTCGACTCGGTTTGCGCGCTCTTTAATACTAGAGTTTGTTGAATATTTACTGGTTGTTTTCAAAACATGTTTATATAATAAGCATAATAATTATTATCTAACAAAGTACCAAGTTCAAACTTTAGACTGAGTGTTCGTTCTTTCTGTCAATTTAATCAATGGCTTGCAATATTTTTACAATATCAAAATCAAACTTATATGTGAAATGGTGTCAAATCAGAACGATGTTCTACATTTTACAAGAGGTAGTATTTTCATTAACTCTATTTTCCGACATTTGGTTTATCTGTTCAATATACATTCCATTGCCATTGGATTCTATATTAATTGAATCTCGTAATTTTCTTTGCAAATTATTTCCAATCAGCGGGCAATACGATTCAGACCGAATTGCCCTCTCGAAACCCTTCATTAAAAATTTTTTACCCTTTGGATCCACTGTCTATAAACTCTCAAAAAAATATCAGTCATTTATCTGGGGCATGAAAATCCATAGTTGTTATCAGATTTAGTAGGTAATTAATTTTGAACCGGTGAACCGTCAGCCGATATCCAACTCTGGCTAAATAAATCTTTAATAATGCATGCTTAATACTTAAAAAATGTTAGAGATTTATTAGTATAGTTTATAGTATCTGATTTACTGTAACATTTATCGATAAATATTTCGTTTTTTTTTTGGTTTGTTAATGCTTATTTAATCTGTGTATGCCAAATTTTTACGAAACTATCCTTTATATGCGATGAGTTTATTCTTATTTGAACGTAGATTCATTCTTTCAGCTAATGAAATGGATGGAGATATCATTGTCAATACAGCATTCTCAATTGCAAGTTAAATAATATAAATATTCGTTAAGGTAATAAATCATAAGGTCGCAGGAAATTATTTAATATTCAAGATTTCGTTTTGCCACCGGCCATTATGAAGAATACAAATATACCCTAGTACACATCGACTAACAGTTTTTTGGGTTCTGGTCTAACCCACTAAACTTTTTAGTTATATTGCGTATACAGTGTGGCCCAAATTGGGTATACATGTATGGGTATCTTCTAAACTATATGAGATAGAAAAATGGTTAAATGGCGAAAGTTGTAGGCCATTCAATTCCTAATTCAACGCCATTTTGATAACGATTTTCTCTCGTTTTGTTTTTGAGATATTTTGAAAAAATCAAAAAGTTGTATTTTCGAAAAAGCGCTGTACTTTTTTTATTTATACATATTTTTAAAATCTGTAAAAACATTGTTGGGACAACTTTTTACGCTCGATGCACCCATGTAATCAGTTTTTAGTTCTGACGTTTCGGTTCTGAGAAACCATCATCAACTTCGTTTCTTCTTATGGCGGTCATTTTGTTTTTTAGCACATTTAAAAAGAACATATTTTTTCCTTTCTTATGATGTATAACACTTTATAAAAATATTTTATTTTTATGTCAAAAAACGACAAAGTTAATTTTTAACTGAGTTGGCCATGACGGCGGAGGCCATTTGCCGTAATAAATGATAGTGTTGCTATGGTGATTCGGCGACATTTAAGTCATTTTACTGAAAAGTGACATTATTCAGTCAAAAAGCTATTTGGTAGTTTCTGTTTAAATTTTCATAAATTTTGATTTCTAAATATCGCCACGCGATATGGCAGTGAAGAAAAATATGACATATTAGAATGTTATATTAAATGTAATAGAAATACAAATCTTGCCACCGCCGACTATTTGGACCTGTATCCTGAGAGGCAACAGCCAAGACTATTTGCGAGGCTTGACCTGAACTTAAAAAATTATGGAAGCTTTGAAGTACCAACGCCAAAGAAATATCAGAAGGGCAATCAAGCTCGTGACGATGACATTAAGGATATTTTAATGCGAACCCGACGACGTCGACGAGAATACGTGCGAGGGAAATACTTATACCAAGAACTACTATCCAAACAGTCCTTAAAGAAAACATATATCATCCTTATAAACCTACTATTGTTCAAGTTTTAAAGGATTATGATTTTCAAACTGGTTTGTAAACCAATGTCATGAAAACCCCAATTTCAGTATGAAGATTATTTGGACCGACGAAACGTTTTTCAGCAGCTGCAAAGCATTCATTATTATGAATATCCATTTTTGGGCCACTGATAATCCTCACCAAGTGGCAGAACGTAGGCCACAAGTAAGATTTGGCTTTAATGTCTGGTGTGGTGTGTACGGTAAGTCTACACAGTCGGCAAAATATTTACAAAGTCAAATAGTATAATTTGTTTTTAGATAATCAACTTATAGGACCATTCATTTACAATTAAATAATGTTATATCAAACCGGGGTCCTGTAAATTGGCCAGCTGGGTCCCCGGATATTACACCCCTCGGTGTAATATTTGGGCAAAGTTTACAGAATAAATATAAGTTGCCTCGCTCACTGTCAAAACTTTAATGCATTGAGATCACAAGCGTGCGGCAGATACCTGCATATTCTGTAAACTTTGTACTTTGTACCGTCAAATACCGTGAAAAACTGTGTATGCGTATGCATCAGCGGTGGCTGGGTCCTCGAGCGGGACGAGGTGGTGAGGTCTAGCAGGTTTCGCGTGGTTAGATTAGTTAGTTTGGGTATGTTAATAGTAGTAAGTTGTAAAGTAAGCAGTTATGAACAGAAACCGATACTTATATTTAGAACGATAGTTTGGAAATTAATAGCAAATATTGATTTGTACGGCAACCGCCCTCCGTAGCAACTGTTGCTAAAGCCAACTCAATATTGTTTCAACATTATTTTGTCCTTTGGTCACATGGCTTCTCAAGGCTTCTATAATTTCATAGGTCCATAACAGACTTGTTTTAAGGCTTGAGTCTTGAGTGTTGACTGTCAGGATTGAGTTCCAAATAACTGGCGGCGCTACACTTGTATTCCTATTGCATTTAATATAACATTCTTAACATATTGATATTTTTTTAATGATGTATGGCAGGGCAGCTAATATTAAACTTACCTTTTAACAAATATTAATAAAAACAAAAATTACTAAAAATTAAAAGTTAAATTCGATGTTTGTCTGATCAATGTTTCGTATATTTTTCAGTAAAATAACTACGAAACACTAGCAATATTTGTTTTGTACCGCAAATGGCCTCCGCAGTCATGGCCAACCCAGCTAAAAATTAAATTTGTCGTTTTCTGACATAAAAATAAAATATTTTTATGAAGTGTTATACATCACAAGAAAGGGAAAAAAAAGTTCTTTTTAAATGTGCTAAAAAACAAAATGGCCGCCATAAGAAAAAAAGAAGTTGATGCTGGTTTCTCATAACCAAAACGTCAGAACTAAATACTGAATACATGGGTGCATCGAGCATAAAAAGTTGTCCTAAGAATGTTTTTACAGATTTTAAAAATATCTTTAAATAAAAAAAGTACAGCGCTTTTTCGAAAATACAACTTTTTGATTTTTTCAAAATATCTCAAAAACGAAAAAAGATCAAATCGTTATCAAAATGGCATTGAATTGGGAATTGAATGAACTAAAACTTTCCCCATTTAACCGATTTTCTATCTCTTATAGTTTCCAAGATACCCATACATGTATACCCAATTTGGGCCACACTGTATATCGTATTGATACATCTTATTGAAATATGCAATTTCTCAGCTATATTTATCTCCTACCATTTTTAAGGCAATGAAAAATTTCTTTATAAACCAATGGTTCCGTTCTAAAGAAATCTGTTGCATTCTAACATTAGGAACACTTCTTTTTTTTTAAGAAAATATGACACCAAACAATTGCAAGAGCTCCAACGTGCCTCTGAAGTAGTCGCATCTATATGATGTGGAGCAGGTTATCTTCGGTTGAGCAAAACCATTTTTACAAAGTTCATATCATTTTACAAAAATAATTGCGGAATGGATACTCGACTATTTTTGGAACAAATTTGTAGTGCGATTCGTATGAACGAGCTTAAAACAATGCCAACCCGAATTAAAATAAGCATCTAATGATTCTTCTTGTAGGCTTGATGCTCTTGAGAGAGTTTTCTTATTCCAGACTAATTGTGGATTCCAACAATGATATTGTAATCCGTGACGCCACGCCTTGGTTGGCACGCAGTTTATGTAGCTTAGATTTAGCATCGATCTACGTCAGGTGAGGAGAGATAATAAAGAAGGCACTTTAGTCAAAAAATGATAACAATGCATATGGGTCAAAGACTTGATAAATATGCGGATGTCTTTTCGATTGAAGTATACTTTTAAACTGTTTATAGGTCTCCGGTCACTTTGACTTAGTTTACACTTCTCTCTAACTATTTGACAGATATTACTTTGAAATTATCTGTCTTAGAACTTTGACAAATTTAATGTAGATTCGACTTTACTACTTTAGGTGGGTAGACTTCACACACATGTGTGCGGCGAAAATTTGGGTTATATAGGAAATGAAATTGCAGGTTAGGACCTTATGCATATGCGTGCTTGCAAGTAACTGATTTGGGTAAGAGACAAAATCTGTCGAATTGACAGTCCGGTTCAATATTTGTATAATAAAATACGTTGCACGTTTAAAGTCTATAATCGCTTGTATTGACCGCGCGCATTGTTTTTAATTTGTCTTGAATATTTACATACTATTTTCCAAGTTAAAATTCAAACTTAGGATAGGGTGATATTTACTTAGTAGTTTATGCATTTTAGTAGTTCACACATTCCCTCTTCACGATAACGTTGGACCTCAACGTTTACCAAGACCCCTATGTTTTAAAAACAAAGATCTCATTTCCAGAAGACATATCTCATTTTACATTATCTTACTATAACTGTACAATTCATAATATCATCAGTGGCTTTGTTAATGTCTGGATCCAATCTGATTCTTTGTAACGTCCTTTTCTAGCCTCTACTGCAGTATACGTCTTAGTATGGTTTAACACCCCTTTAATCTGTTTGAGGGTATCATACTTGAACACAGGTGCTTTATTAATATTTTATTCAGATTGGATCTCCTAATACATATTATGAGTTTATTTATTTCAATAGGCATGCCTAATACTAATATATTTTTACTAAATAAATAAATACATTCATGACCTAATTTAAAATTAAATACTAAATGAAAGTAAAAAATTACAGAATATATACCTTCTTATATGAAAACTATAACAATGGTATATAAAAAAAAGAAAGACAAAAAAAAGTCAGTGGTGCAAGAGTACTGATGAAGTAGGTGGGTGGGTGTCATTGCTGTAAGAATTTTTTGAACTCTCTCTTAAATGTAATCATGGAGGTTAAGTTCTTTATTTCTGAAGGTAGGTTATTGTAGTCGTTAAGACCCTTGAAAAACAATGTCCTGGTAAACCATGGTAAAAAATTCGATTCTTCTGGCCACTGGTAGCCACTCAAAATAGGATAACATATTTCTTATCGGCGTGTAGCGGCTGCACGATAGTACAATGCGCATTGCTCTGTTTTGCAATATTTGTAAACCAGATTTAGAGTTACCATCCAAGAGAGACAATAAACTAGGACAGTATTCAAAATTAAATTTATAATTATTGTATTATATATGGTAACCCGAGAATTTATAGATAAATTAACTGCTATTCTAGAGAAAAAAAAAACAATTTTATTGAAATCTTCTTCTTGATGTAATTGAAATTACTTTTAAAGGTAAGAAAGTTGTCTGTCATAAATCCCAAGTACTTAAATTCATTTACCAACTCCAACCTACTGCCGTAAATCTTTATATTAATATTTTGATGGTTAAGATTGGAATATTTGTATTTAGTTGTAAGAATCATGGCCTTTCATTTATTGACATTTAATTTAAGTTTGTTATAATTTAAATATTTTTCAATCCGGGAAAGCTCTCTATATGGTTACGTCCACATTTTTATGACTAAAGGAAAATAAGACATCATCAGAAAAAAGGTTTATGAACTGAGGTGCAATATAGTGGTTTGTATCATTAATAAAAATAATAAAAAGTAACGGCCCCAGTACACTTCCCTGGGGCACTCCAAACCCATTCTCAATCTCTTCAGATATAGTAGAATTTATTTTAGTTCGTTGTTTCCGGTTTTTTAATGGGATATTCATGCAGCAAAAGAAACTTATCTTTCCAAATTATTTTAATAATGTTACAACTGTACCTCGAGATTGCAAATAATAGGATAGTTTGTAGAATTTATTTTTTAAGAATCATATGCAATAATTACCTCCAGAATATTCAAAAGATGGTCCTGTCGTTATACCATAAAAAATAGTTCCCTTATTCTGATTTCTATATTTATAATATAAAAGTTTATTTAGTTTATTTGCTTACAACTTATTTATCAATACGGTCCTGCCCATGCAAATAATATTTTCTTATTAGCACTGTTAGCAGTTTATCTGACTCAGTTACACTTATAAAAAAAACTTGATGACTTTGTCTAGCAAATTTTTCGACTTATTTAAACTTGCTGGCCCACTTCAACATGCTGACTTTGTTTATAGAAATGAAATATATTTGCAATTCTCACCATATCATATGACTTTAAAAATTTTATTAAGTATTGATTGTATTACTGCTTTGCAATACCGTTTAGTTTTACTTGTAGTTTTTTGCATTATTTAATAATTATTTCTACCTCTAGTTCTAGATTTGCGCTTTTCAAAAAAAATTATATTCAAATTATATTCTGATTGTTATACCTGTTGTAAATTAAGTCACAAAGGTTTTACTTGATGAAATCTGTAAAATATGCTACTCAAGCTATAGCTGTTCCTCTCTGTTTGATTTTGTGGATGATAGATGCGCGCATTCGTGGCTTTTCTTACATATTCTTTGGTGGCTGTCGTTCGTCTAGTTGATTGGTGATTGGCTGAGGTTTCCCTCTGGTTGGCTTTCCTTCTGGTAGGTAGTGCCCTTGATGGATTTTTCTGAACTGTTGAGCTGGTTATTGGCAGATGGTCTGCCTGGCAGATTCGGGATCGTCTTCGTCAGATAAAAAGAGATGATAAAGAAGGCACTTCAGTTGAAAAGAATAATAATGTCTATTAGTCAAAAGATTTGATAATTTACGCATATCTTTTCGATTGAAGTATACCATTGAATTGTTTATAGATCGTTGGTCACTGTTTTATAATATAGTGTTTTTAAGACTTGTGTTATGTTTTATTTATTATTAGCGTTGATTTAATTTCACTAGAGTTTAAGCTGCACTCTACCTATTCGACAGATTCTACTTTGAAATTATCTTGCTTAGAACTCTGACAAATTTATTGTAGATTCGACTTTACTACTTCACGGACATATGTGCTTCAAAACTCTAGTTTAGTTAAGATATAAGGCTACAGGTTAGGACCTTAAGCCGGCCACTCACTGTACTGCAGCGTCGTACGATTCTATTGTATCCAATAGAATTGAAACGATTTTGATAATTAGTGGCAGCGCCGCCGACCAGATAGTATGATTTGACCGCAGACAGACGTTTGTGTTGGATCGACCGAATTTTTGATAGTGTGTGGTCAGCTAGCGACGGCGTTGGATAGAATTAAATATTTGCACTTGTATCTTGGTCTGACATCGTTCACCAAAGCCAAGTCTATACTGACTGCAGTGCAGTATGGTGTCACACAAGAGTCTAGAGAACCTAATGGCGAAACAAGAATAGGTATAATAGATATTATTATGGCTTTGCGTGACCCTTTACTTGCTTCGGTGGCGGAACCAACACAAACTAACCCAAGACATGCTCAAAATTAATAAAAACATAAATTAATATAAAACAAACATAACCCAAAAAAAAGTAAACGAAATATGTATTGCGACCGATGTGAAGCGAACCCGGGGCGTATAAATGACAAGCAGAACGTCTGACCACTACACCACCAGAGGTGTTGAAAACATTTCGCTGGACCATAAAGACATGGGTAATTCTAATACATTCGGCCATCACGCATGTAAGTTAGTAGTCTTCTAGAGGCTTCTTGGTGTCACAGTATAGTGTGTGGCCTGGCCAGTCTTTCAACCAAATTGAACAACGCCGTTTTACACTCTTGTATCTCGACACCGCAGTACAGTGAGTGGTCAGCTTTACGCACATGTGTGGTTGCAACGAACTGGTTTCGGTGAGAGGCAAAGTCTACTGAACTGATGGTTTGCTTGAGTATTTGTTTAATAAAATTTGCTGATCGTTGCTTGTTTTAAGTTCAAAATCGTTTGCGTTTACCGATCGCGTTGCTTCTAATTTTTCTTGAATGTTTATTTTGCAAGTTCAAATTCAAAGTTCGGACAGGGTGATAGTTACTTAGTAGTTTATGATTTTCAGTAGTTCATAATATTGTCAACTAGTATTCACAGTAATATAAAATCAGAGAGTGAAAACTTTGAACTTAACATTGCGTATTAATTATGAATTGTTATCTAAAGTATATAAACTCTTATGACTAACTTTGTTGGCAATCCAAAACAATAATCAAATTGAGGGTCAAAATTTGGTACGATAAGCTATGCAGAGCCATCACCGACAAACTTTGGTCTCCAGACTATAGTAGAACATTCCCCCCACCCCGCTCCCCCCGTGGAAAACAAAGTCGGTCACCTTAAACTCCTGCCAATGCACAATACTGGATGCTGATAAAATTATGAATTAAAAGTAAGCTTACCTTTAGATATATTATTCAAAGTGATTGATCTATAACGCCATTATGGCAATATTCCTCTCTGTTGCATTGTTTACTTTCGAGATGAGAAATCCCTGGAGCTCACGAAACACACATCTCTAGATATTTTGGTAATACTTACCACTTTATACTCAACTAAGAACCAATAGATGTCAAACACGCTTTTTTTTTAATTCCTTAATATTTCTATCAATCTCGCCCAACTACCTACCTGAGTTACGCAACCTGGAAGAGTGCAGATCGACGGCGAGAAGCAGTCGTTACTGACACGTGGCGGGCACGCGTTTCTGACCCCTCTACATGGGACCGGTGCTGAACATCGTGTTGTACCAGTGCCAGGGATCCTCAGAGAAATATGCTTTGCTCAGAGAAGCCCCCTATTCCAGCTAAAATATTTATTTTTTATAAATATGAGAGTATTCTTGATTTTTTTTTATAAATATAACCGTAATAACTCACAAGATTGTCAGTACCGCTTGTCGTGAAGATTTTTGAGAAGCTTTAACAATCTGCCTCCTTGGCGTGCATAGAATGGGCCAATGGATCACCAAGTAATAATATGGACAAGGACGACAATAATAAAGCAAAGAAATTTGAGTTAACTACAAGAGGTAAATGATAAGAAAGAAGATAATCGACACAAAATTAAAAGTACTGCCATTCAAGGGGGGGTACAGTTAGAGGAAAACCACTAGCAATTTTCGGTGAAAAATTTGCGTGATATTGAAATTTTAAAACACGCATAATAATGAAAATTACTTTAGATAATCAGGAAAATCATTCTTAGGTGGAGGAACAAGGAAATAAAAAAGGATAGTTTTAGAAACTAATATGGAAATAAATGAGAAACTGTGAAATTAGTAAATGCAGATCATAGATCGTAAATCGAAGATAAATTTATATACAGTTTTTATTATCAAGAATTTCAAACTCAACTTAGTTGTAATCAACTCCTCTAACAAGGTTAGCGAAACGTGCGTCGAGTTCAAAAACTCTGTTTCGATATTGTAGATAAAACTCTGTTGCAATGCATTTTTCCGAAGATTCTGATCCCCAACTTGGCTAAAATGGAGTATTAAAGATGGATATCATCAAACATAGAGAAATACATAAAACAGTAACAGGAACTAAGTAACTAAGAAGAGGGTTCAGAGGACAATAGTGTGGAAGATCTTGAATATACTAATATACAATCAATTACAGGAGGTAGAAAAAGTAAAATGTAATAAAGAAAATAGGTAACAACACCGTAATGAAATTAAAAGTATTGAAAATATGGGCAAAAAGAGGACGAAGACTTTGAAGAAAAACTGTCAGCAATTTTGGGGAAAAAATGCCAGTGCGCAAAATATATTCAAATCCAGCTGTAAATAATATACACCCTAGATAATAAGGAAAATCATAATAAGACACTTGGGGAAATAGAGCAGATAGAAAAACAGATGCACTTACAAGAGTCTTAAGCGCAATTGTTAATGGTAAATATCTGAGATAATAGAGGAAATCATAATAGAACATAGGCATCAAAACTAAGGAAAAATTAAATAAAAAGTTTTAAACATATATGCCGTATATAGAACTATAATAGAGGTATAACTTTAAACTCAAGTGTTTATGATGAGTACCGTACAGGAAAATGCATATCAAGACACGCAGGGGATTAAATTAAGAAGAAAGTAACAAAAAAGTGTGATGTCTAGGATAGAAATAGAAGTCAATAGTAAAAAGGAAGAAGTCTTGGAGATTTAGGGAGAAACTAAGTAGAAAGTGTATAAGGGGAAATAAAAATTGAAAAGCAAAATAAGTGAGCTATCATATAGGCAGTACTAACTATTATGTAAAAATTAAGCAGATAAACCTAAGTAATCGTGAAAAATGGCTTCAAAACTTAGGGGCCATGAAACATTAGAATAGGCCGGAAGAAATTAGGAAACACACTATTAAAATAGGACTCGATCGATCTCATTGCATTTATGAAGTACCTGAATATGTATCTATTTTGGATGGGTTCTAATCAATTGTTATTCAATGAATCCAATCATGAACTACGTTGACATATTACAGTTCAGGTGTATCGCACTAAAAGTAGCTATTTTTAAATATTTAAGTGGATGTGTTTGCCCCTCAAAATGACAAGTATCTTTCATGTTAAACCGCCTGTTTTCATGTGTTAAATCCATAGAATAATCAATAAGATGATAAAAATTTCTTGATGCTCATGTAGTTTAAAGGCCAAAGAGATTTGCTACTGGATTCATTTAACTTGTTATATTTTTGACGGACGTACATGATATCATTTGGAATCCCCATATGAGATGGAGAGTGAAGTGACCGGAAAACCAAAGCCAGCAATAAGGTTCCGTTAATTATTATCACGTCAAAAGAGACCAACGAAGACTACAGGAAATATACCATACTTAAAAAAATGTAAAGTTGAAATTAAACCAATAGGTATTTATAATGTTTTTTGGTATGCAATATTAAACATCGTTTTCTATATGTTATATGCATTCATATAAAACTCTATGAACTGGCCATGGATCTTCTGCGAGAACTTACACAATAATTTCAAATAATAACGTTTCACAAACAACTTCTTAATCGCGTGTCATTAAATCTCTAGAATTAACATTCCCAATCTTTCCAAAATAAAATATCTTAATAAAAAATCATTTGTTAGAAAATTACAGTAGTCATGCAATGCGCTGCTTACCGTGCATCTACAATCTGTGTTGTTTAATAATGTAGGAAATAACGTAGTTCTATTACCCAAGCTTGCATTACAGTCTGCTTTAAATTGCTAGAAAATCACGCAATATTTGCGCGGATATCGCTGATATTGAGGGTGTAATTATTTTTAATTAATACTAATGCTCAGACTGTTTGACAGTATCCATGATCTCAGCCTTAAGAAGTAAACAGGAACAATAGATTTTTAATACAGAATAAAGAATGAATTAAGAATAGATCATTAAAGATGCAGTATACAGTGGAGAAAGAATAAAACCTCTTGTGCCTAAAACTTACAGGATTCAAGAATAACTGCGCGACGCTAAGGAAATATTAGAAATGATGCGCTATCCCAATAATAATAAGTTGTCAAAGGCTGCGTGCACGTCGTGGAAACTGAAGAAAGAAAAGGAAAATTTCATTCAAATTTAATTTATTTCACAACTAAGTGCTCTCGGCGGTTAGGTCATTATCAGTATTGTCTAAAAATCAGCGAACAACCCTATTGTAATCTGGTATTAGAAACATTTTTTCATTTTAATTTTCTCAGTATGATAGAATATTTGTTTTAATTTTATGATAAGAAGCTACTATCAAAAGGTAAGCCTTGGTTCGACAGAAGATGCGAAAGAGCTGTAGACAGGACACAGCAAGCCTACAATAACTGGCAGCAAAATCAGATCGCTGAAAGACACAATTATTTTGCCGAAACGAGAAACGAATGCAAACGTGTGAGTGACGAAACTAAGGATAAAAACAAAAAGAATCAGGAATACACGTTTGCAATGCCACAGTAACTCCAAGAATTTCTGGTCGGTAGCAAAGACATAAGTAATAACCACACAAACGTCTCTCCCACCTTTGACAGACGATCGCGGCGTCATGGCGACTACAGCAAACATGCTCGCCGAAATATTTTCATTGCACTCTACCTTAAACGTCCCTCAAAACAAGGCTCTCCTCGCCATATTAAACGTCAACACTACTATAGCAGAAGTTTCATCACCGTGGTATCCGTAAAATCCTCAAAAAGCTAGATATGCAAAAGGCATCAGGACCAGACGGAATACCTGCCATTGTACTAAAGAATTGCGCCAACGAACTGCCACCCGTTATGTCTAGGCTTTTTTCTCTGTCTTACCGAAAAGAGATTTACCCATTTTGTTGGAAAGTCGCTCAAGAACAACCTGTTTCAAAAGAGGCAAAAAAATCAAGCCCTCAAACCATCGCTCAGTTGCCTTGCTTTCAATGATCTCCAAAGTCATGGAACGTGTAGCTAATCAGCAACTACGCAAGTACCTCGAGACCCACAGAATAATTAGCGATAACCAATACGGATTTCGCAAAGAGAGATCGACAGCAAATACGTTGGAATATGTCACTGATATATGGAGTAGGACAATTGAGAACTACGGAGAATCTCGAATGATTGCGCTGGATATATTGAAGGCATCCGACAGAGTTTCGATTGATGAATTATTGCTCAACAAACTGCCGTCCTTGGGACTGCCAACGCCTCTTTCCAGCTGGCTTGCCCGTTTCCTTACAAACCGATCTCTGCACGTTGCAGTTTGAGGGACACATCTTGAATACATTCACCGTTAATGCGGGCGTGCCTCAGAGAACAATACTTTCACCAATTTTATTCTTCATTTATATTAATGACCTGCTGACCGAATCCAATAATCCTGTTTACAGTTTCGCAGATGACAGTACCCTTGTCTTCCAATTTAGATCAGAAAAACCTTTACCAGCGACTGAGACTCATCTCCGCAGACAGGAGCAGATTACAACGATTAATCAAGATCTGGAGAAGGTTCGAACTTGGGGATACAGAAATCTGGTCCATTTCAATGCAGCTAAAACCCAAGCAGCCATCTATACCACGAAAGCCAATACGGTGGGCCCTGACATCATTATGGCCAGAGCGGCCGTTCCTTCATCCTCGTCAATCGAACTACTACGCGTCTCGGTCAACAGCAATATGTCCTGGCCTGACCACGTTCCTAGCATGGCAAAATTAGCCTCGCAGAATCTCGGTGCGCTGTTTCGCAACAAAAAAAAACTGTATACACCGAAGCAGCAGCTGTTGCTTTTCAAAGCGCAAATAAGTATGTGCTCAGAATATTGCCCACACATCTGGGGTGCTGCACTTGCGCCACCGGATTTGCGCTATTTTTTGGTGCAAAGAATAGGGTAACTAGGGTTAAGCAACAGATATCTTTATAAATCAATACCGTTCCTTTAAATGTGGTAGATTTCACCAGGAACATTGGTATCATTTTAGACACGGAGCTTAGGTTTCGTGAACATGTTAAAAAATTAAATCAAAGAGCATTCATTAACCTTAAGCTTTTGTATTCAAATAAACGCTTCTTAAATAAAACTTTAATACGTAATTTACGTGAAAGCCTAGTGTTATCACATTTTAGCTACTGTGACTTTATTTATGGCCCGTGTCTGGATCTTCAATCCAAAATTCGTATTCAAAAAGTTCAAAATAATTGCTGCAGACTTGTTTGCGGTCTCCGAAGATATGATCATGTGTCTCAAAAGATAAAAGAATTGGCTTGGTTAAATATGGAGCAGCGCAGAAATCCTCATTTGGTAAATTTTACCCATCAGCTTATAACAAGTAACCACCCTTCCCCCCTCAAAGCAAAGTTTGTACTGCGTCATCACAACCGTTTACGTAATAATCTACTTGTTTTCAATCCCTAGACATCGAACGTCTCTTTTCAAAAGAAGTTATGTTTATAATGCAATCATGTTGTACAATTCGCTGCCAGCTAATTTAAAACAAAAAACATCATTTGTCATATTTAAAAAGGAATATAAAAAATATCTACTCTCAAGGTAAATGAGAATACATAATGAAACAATGTGTTTGGTGAGTTCATATCGAGGTTCATAGTATGGTATCTTAATATTAAATAGTATGTAAGTGCTTTTTAGTGTTTTCACTCAATTCTTCATCCTTTTGTTATCACTTACTTTTTTTTTGCTTTTAGTGGTTAAGTTGAATAGCTTGTAGCTAGACTTCGCTACACTGAAGCGTAATGCTCTCAAAAAATTTAATTTTCATTCTGGATTAATAAAAGCCGTTTTTATTTATTTTATTTATTTATTTATTTATTTATTTGGCGGTAATTAAATCACCTTTGCGGATAAGAATTCCACGTGGGTAAAAGCGGGTAATTCAAGGTTCTTAGGGAATCTTAAATTCTCAAATCTAGAAGTTTCAAACTTGAAGCAATTTTTTGTCCTTGCAAATAAAGTCCATAGAGCTAATTTAAATATGTACAGCTAATTCGGTATCAGTAAACGTCACATTACACACCACATAAGAAGAATGACTTGACAGAGTGACACTCACGACAGTTACGAGTTATTATACAAGAGTGGCTAACGACCGCCCAAAAATTTTTTCGTTGGTGTTTGCCCAATGGAAAAAATTATTGTACACATGGCCCTTCGTTCGCTTCGGAGGCACAACCAAATAAAACTAAGCCAAGGCATGCCCAAAATTAAAAAAAAAAAGAAAAAAACATTTGCTTTCTTAACATTCGGGCTGCAGTTAGCCGTAAATGAAATATTCATGTGACATGCCATCTGGTTCATCTGGTTTTGCTGGTTTCCGTTCCATAAACGTCAAAATTTCTGAAATCCGTCGGCGAGATTTCAGTTCATAGTGCACTTATGAATAAGAGGCGCGTGATTGGCTGGATACGTCAGGTGACGCATGTCTTCGCGATGCAACCAGTTAATTCTAAGTCAGCAGATGATCTAGGGGTATGCATGGTTGGCCTTCACTTCGGCGCCCAGGGTTCCGTCGGTTTTGTGTTTTTTAAGTAAACAGTTTTTTCTTGATATTTTGGTTTTTCTGGCGAATGACTTGGGTTAGTACTTGGTTAGTTTCCTCTTCTTAAGCCCCGGAGCAAGCGAAGCGAGTGGAGGGCCATATATTTGCCAATTGCAGGTATTTAAATCGCATGCATTCACAAGTACAATACGAACTGAAATATCGCAATCGGTTGAATATATGGTTCTAAAAGTCAACCGTCCGCCGGTTACCAGGATGATTTACTATTTCAATATTTTATATGCGGGTAAACTTGTGGGTAATATGTTCTATAGATTGTGGGTAAAAGTGTGTAATCACAAACAACTTATGAATAATCCTCAATTTAAAGTTTGCAGCGCTGCACTTCACTTAAGCACACTTCAAAGCTGCTTAATTCCATTCAGAGGAGGGCTGTGCGTCTCGTCAGCGACCCGGAGTTGACCCGGAATCTGGATAGTCTAGAACACCGCAGATATGTGACCGAGATCTCCCTGTTTAATATATATTTTCACGGCAGATGTTCCCAGGATTTTGCAGGCATCATCCCGCCCCCAGAAACGCATGTCAGAGAGTCATGACAGACGGCAAGAGCACACTCGTTCGTTGTACGACTGGAAACACCTACCTAATACCTACAATAATACAAAATCAAAATTATTTCTTAAAAACTGATTAAATATTCTTAAAATAAAAAAGTAAATTAAAATAATATTACCTAAAAGTTGCCCCTTACCACAAAATTAAAACAAATAGTCTACCATACTAATAAATTAAAATAAATTTTTTTACTAATACCAGTTCACAATAGGGTTGTTGGTTTATTTTCAGACTAACCCAAACTATCCGCCGAAAGCGCTTAAGTTTGAAATAAATTAGTTTTGTACAAGATATTCCTTTCCTTCTTTCAAAATTAATAATGCCTAGGAATACATAGGTATGGAAAATAAAAGCGATCTTACTCTTACTGAACATCTGAGTATTCTTCATACTTGACCTGGACCACCAAACTACCGAATAAAATGCATACAAAATAAATTTATAAATTTCATTTGAAGTATCAGACGAATTAATAAACTACTTCTTTAAGTGCACAGTAATTTCTTCATTCTATTCCCCTTGGTGCTCTTTAATTTTAACCTACTTAGTTTAAAACTGCTCAAGTAAATTAAGCACCCTCGCAAGCGGAGACAAATAATATGGATTAAAAATGCTTTTTTTGAGTTTCAATCAAGTTACATAAAACGGTTAGAAAAGATTACATGTTTCAACAGAGATCATCAGATTTGCAATTAAAACACAGTTATACTATCTTCAATTTAAAAATAAAAATAAATAGTTACAATACCTAAATAAAAACCATGGTTCCAATACAAGAGCAAACAGATAAGTAAACAAATAATTCATATTAGAGATGAGGTTTTCTGCTGATGTTCGGAGAAGTGGAAAATTTATACTATTAAAACAAATAAATAGAGAGCACGGACACCAAAAATGAAAAGATTTTATTTGATATTTGCCGCTCAAACCTGGAAACTTCCGCTTTGTATCTTTATTTGTTTAATAGTGATAATTTTAATCTCCGAACATCAGGACAATCTCATCTCTAATCTCAATTATCCGCTTATTTGTCAGTTTATTTTTGTATTGTGAAAATTGGTTTTATTTAGATATTTTAAATATTGATTTTTATTTTTAAATTGGGGCAGCGTAATTAGTTATTAATTATTGTTACGATGCTCGTTGGGAGAAACATGTAACTTTTTCTTCATATTTTATTATAATATATTAACTGATGAGCTCCGGACTTCCATTTCACTGAATTCAAATTATTTCTAATGCCTCATTAATGCCAGGGTTATAGATATGTACCTACTGGATTTCCCTCGGCCACATTTCTCACAGATAGAATCTTGTTACCGTCACACTGGAAAAATACTTTTGTGGAACGTAAAGTAATTATATTCCAAGAAATCTAATGTTTTGTAATTCAATCAAAGAGCACAGCCATGTACTGTCGTTCGTAACATTTTGATTACTTAAAAGGTACCAAACTTTAATATAATTATCTGATTATTTGCTTTAGTATCTTAATTGGGGTTCTTTGCGCGTAATATCCTGATATCAGATAAGCATCCTTTCGTAACACTAATGTAATTGACTTCACGATTGCTGTTATCTGCTATATAGGATAGATGTAATACTTTTGTAAACGTGAAATATTATTATTAGTAATTTTGGTATGTAAACTAGCTGAGGTGAACTGCTATTATACTTCAGTTTTCTATTTTAAAGATTACGTCAATTTAAATTAGTTTGCATTAATTTTACTCTGAACCAAAGAAGCAATCGATTTTATAGCCCATCGTAAAGCCGACGTATGGTCAACGGCAAGTTGTTTCGCCAAATTGCACATTCCTATAAGAGGTATGATTAGCGATGTGTGCGCATCGCCATATGCGATAATATTTGGTAAAAGTCTATACGAAGTCAGAGTAAACGGCTAGGAAATTGGGGTACGATCAATTTCTTATAGATTTGCATTGAAATGCATGAAATCAAAATCAGAATCCATATTGACGGCTCCTCGTAGAAGGTCTACGTTGACTTGCGAAATTCCTTAATTCTTTTTAGAGTTAGAGCATTTACATCGTATGATTTTAGCGACAGTCAGTGCTGTATCGCGTGGTTTCAGTTTACGTCTTTTGATAAGTTTGTTTCGTCAGTATTTGCTGGGTACTTTGTTGTTGTTTTTGTGATTGTTGTTGGTGTGTGTATTTTGCCTCTGTTTTTATTACAAAACTTTATTATTCTTGGAAATCAATATTTAGCTAATCAAAATGGCGTTCTGGAGACCTTTCGATATTTCTGATGGTTAATCGAAATCTGAAAATGCCAATAAAATAGTGTATTTAAATGAAACATGGTTTGATACACATGACATAGTTGAATATGGTTAGGTAGATGATAGCAGTAATTGCAAATTATACGGGCCTTGTTCTCGCGGCAAACGAGTGATTATACTTCATACAGGAAGTGATAAGGGATTTGTACCCGATGCTGATTATCATGAAGACATGACCGCCAGTCTATTTGAAAAGTGGTTTACCGAACAATTGCTGCCGAATATTCCCCCAAATCCTGTTATTGTAATGGGCAATGTATCGTATCATTCCCGCCTTCATAGCAATGTTCCCAATAGCAGTAATAAAAAGGAAGATATTTTAAAATTCATGGAGAGCAAAAATATTGAAAATACTCAAAAGGCGACAAAAAAGTGTGTGGAAGCTATTTGTAACGGCGCCCTTTACTTACTTTTTGCGACCTCCTGTATATCGGTTTTCTCGGGCGCCACCCCTTTGATATTTACAGCGACAAAGGGGATAGCTGTTCGCCTATCGCGTAGCATTTAGACAGTGGAGAAACGGTTGTCCAAGGTTCGGTTTTTAAATAATCGGAATCGGTCCCTGTTAAATGAAACACTCTGTGTAAACAAAATAATGGTCGTGTTTATCCGACAGTAAGTATAAACCTAATTTTCTTATAGCTAAAATTATTGGACAACTTATTCTAAGCGACCCAACCAGCTAATACGTAAGAAAGCTCAAACGGTAGTAAAATAATCGAAATCTCTAATCGCGCGGTAGACTGTAGCGGTGGGGAAGCCCCACGGTAAGTGTGTTAGCAACTACATTAAACGGTAGCGGTACGGAAGCCCTACGGTAAATACAGGAAACTTGTAGCGGTAAGGAAGCCTTACGGTAAATATGGCAGTAAACACGGTAAAAGGGTACAGAAGCCCAACGGTAAGTGCGGTAGTAGATACGGTGAACTGTAGCGGTCCGGAAGCCCTACGGTACGTGTGGCAGTAGATACGGTACGGAAGCCCTACGATAAATACGGTATACGGTTCTCATTAGCTCCAGCTCTATGACACGGTCGGTTCAGCAGAACGGTTCCCTAACTCGGACGTGAAGCCTGGATGGACTTAGTTTGGAAGGATACTTAGCCGGGATTACTCTACTTGCCAAGCCAGGATGGCCGGGATTACTCCGCTTGCCAATAGGGGAGCCGGGAATACTACGGAAGGCTGGGATTACTCCACTTGCCAATAGGGATGGCCGGGATTACTCCGCTTGCCAAGGCAGGATGGCCGGGATTACTCCGCTTGCCAATAGTGGATGGCCGGGATTACTCAACTTGCCAAGGCAGGATGGCCGGGATTACTCCGCTTGCCAATAGCGGAGCCGGGAATAATACGGTAGGCCGGGATTACTCCGCTTGCCAAAGCAGGATGGCCGGGATTACTCCGCTTGCCAAGGCGGGATGGCCGGGATTACTCCACTTGCCAATAGGGAAAGGATCACGGACCAGGAATACGGTACGACGGATATTTACCTGCTCGGTCCGTCGGTCCTTCCCGGTTTGTCTGGAGCTGGGCTTGGTCGGCGGTGTCTCCTACTGGTGCGGTATGCTGCTTGCTCGGTGCCAGGCTGCGGACTAGACTGCCTCTCGACTGCCGACTGACTCGACTCCGGACTGACTGCCAGTTCTACTGCGGTACATCTGGTTTTATCCGATGAGGCCTGCGCGGTCCTCAGAACTTGCGAAGTGGGGCTCGCCGCCGCCTTACTACTGATACTAGGAAAACCTTGGGTAAACAGCGGAAAGTGTTTTCCTGTATTTTCGCGCGGTTTTCAGTAAGATAGTAATGTATACATTATTTTTACCATAATTTACCAAAACGACTGGTGTTTCTATGACACCAAATACCAAAGATACGGTTTCAATTAATTAGGCTTACGCTCTGTAATATAAGAAAAATTAAGTAACATCGTTACATATTAAAAAAAGGAACTTTACAAAAAAATATGTCATTGAAAATTATGCGAAACACATGGTCATATTATTTTGCGGCTTCCCCCCTATTATTGCGAATTTAATCCGATTGAGAAGATGTGGGCTGCCATCAAGAAAAAACTATATAATTAATCGCCAACTGAATAACAGTGATTTCGTACTAGGAAATATAAGGACAGGAATTGATGAAGAAAACGCAAGTGGCATTTGGATGAACTGTGTCCGTCATGTTATATAAAAGGAAGGCGAATATTGTATTTTACCGGCCGTTGACCTTATAATAATAACGCCAAATTCAGATTCGAGCTCTGCGCATTCAAACAGTTACTTTTCAAGAATTTCTCAGCTGAGTGAAACAATAGTATATTATTTTATATGGAGGAAAAGTGATACTTTTCATGGCG